>JAQGAV010004588.1:0-10027 GCA_034691345.1 Phasmarhabditis papillosa | reverse complement strand
TTCGAGGCAGGGCTTCGGCCATTCATTCCGGAATCTTCTGAGCAGAGACGGCTCCTTTCTAACATTCAATCTTCGGGTGCATGGGCCACTAGCTTATTTCACTAGCTTATTTCAACTCAGTTATAAAATACGTTTTAAATTTATTTTTAATATTAACTTTATCTTCGATTCAGCTCATGTAAAAAGGCCAACTCAGCTGTCGCAGTCCGTATGTATAAGTTTTGAGAATCTGTTCCCTTGATATTTTGCACTTTTGACTACTGCGGTTGCGTACAAATGTTTCCTACCGTAACCCTATAGTGCTAAAGTATATCTAAACTCTCTACAACATTTAGTTGTACTTTTGTTTTTCAGTTCATTCTTCCCATCTTTCCGATGCACTTGCCACCCCCCGACCCCCAATCTCCTGACCAAAGCCTATTTAAAACATTACTTTTAACTTTTTTTATCGATTTTTTGTAATTTGTAAATTATTGTTGTTTTGGTAAACTTTTATGCTACAGTCCATAACAAAAATAAGACTGCAGTGCGCGGTGTTATGTACGGTTTGGAAAATCGCTCGTTCTGTGCAAAAATTACACTTCCATTATATGGTTCGAAGCGCAATTTTTTGTTTGTGATCAGAAAAATACTATTGTACTAGTTTTATTTTGTATCATGTCGAGAAAAAGAGAAATACGCAATTGCGGAAGCCTATGTATACCACCGCGCTCTGCGATCTTTAGTTTGTTATAGACTATAGTAACAACCTTTTTTCCTTTACTACGGTACGTAATGCTCATTATGTTGATGAAATTGTGAACCCTTGCAACTACTATTTTTATTACATTGCAAAATGTTATTATATTTAAATAGGCCAAAAACTACTGTAAGGTTAAATCTTTAATATTTGATTTCCATGATTCAAGATGGCTGTTTTTGCTAAAAAATGAGTAATTCATTGGGTGCAGATGGCTGACGTCACTGCACCCGCCGTTAAAGGCACGGTCTACTCAAAAATTACTTCTCAATTTTAATGTTCTAATCGATAGAGCTATCAATACTGAGTTGAAATATGAATGTCGAATTTTTTTACAATCATTTTGAGCCGCGTTACGGCCGTTTGAAAATACTGCCACCCTGCGCCTAGGTTCGAATGGAGGCGGAGTCCTGGCTCGAGCTGGAACCTTTGCAAAATGCGAACGCCCGGACTCCGCCCACCTTTAACCAGTGCGGCATGCAAACTAATTAACTGGTAAAAGTACAGTTTTTGACGGTTTTCTTCGATTTTTTCGATTTTTTTTGTAACTTTGTACAAATTTGACTGTGGAGAATAATATATTATGTTATTACATCATCCTACTACTTAGACACTGGTTTACGTTTGCAGGTTGACAAATAGTCGCCCGCATTTGAATTTTCGAAATAAAATTTCGTTATCAATTATGTTAACATTTGTTCTTTTGAGTACATGTTCTGCTGTTTTTTTCTTTATTTTATTATGCATATTTTTAACAGGAGTTGTTTCAGCACATTCTTCGCTGCCAATCAATGCATCCGGGAAGACGAGATGCTGGAAGCTAGTTGCGTGGGTTGAATTTGTCTGCTATCAAGTGAATGGTATTTTTTAGTTCCGTGTTTATGGGTTTCTCGGAATCTTCTCTTCATGTTATTCGGGCAATTAGAAGATACGAAGTCTCGAAGCAGGTTTAACCTTTGGTATATCAGTCATGTTTTGTACAGGTAATCAATCTTCATCAACATTTCTTTATCTCCGATTTAGTTATCCCCATATTGGTTCGTCTTTTGTGAACTTGCTGGCATGTGCATTATTGTCCTTGCTGGAATATGGTGCGTGCACGATGTTTGCAAAATAAAATTCTTGTTTTTAGTTGGCTCGCGAATCAAGTATGATTTTGGATGTTCTTCATCCTGCATCCAGTTTACTACTACACATACCTACTCGTCTCCAGGAATTAGCTGTAAGTATTTCCAATTTTTTATATTAATTTAATTAATATGACACATAGAAGTGGTCCCCTTCCCTACAGGAAACCATGCATTGCGAAGATGTTGCAAGCATATACTTATGTTCAAAAATTTAGATTGTTGCGTGGGCTGTTGCTTCCGAAGGAGGAAGGATCGTTTCCTCCCTTGATGTACGTGGTTTCAATCACTGGCGACTTGAATTAGATCGTTCTCAGGTTAGCTATTTTACCTCCATTGATCTTCATCTTTAAATTTTAGGTATTGATGTGTGCTCAGTCACCATACGCGCTTCTTCCTCCTGAGGTCATTCGTACACTCATCCTGGATATGCCGGACAATGCAGCCGAAGACAACTACGAGCAGTGTAAGATATTTCCTTTAACCTCTCACTGTTTTTGTTTGTATAAATTTATTTGTTATTTTTTTATTATGTTAATAAAGATGTATATGGTATTTATTTGTTTATTTAGTATTTAGTAGTAGTGAATAGTGAAGGGTTATGGGAGACAGGTAGTATGCGTTTCCCTGGAACCCGTTTCCACTAAAAGACGTTTCCGTGCCATTTAAATTTTTTTGTCTTATTCATTTCTTGAAACTGCAGTCAATAAATGAAAAGCATAAAAAATTATATTAAAAAAACCTATAACTTTTAAACCTTCTGTTGCGAATACGTGATTGCGGAGCCGTGTCAATAATACACATTTTCGAATTCACGCGCAATCTGGGGTACTGTAACTTCGGTTTTTGAATGTCTATTTTTAATTGGTGAGAATAATTTTTAATCAACAATATATGCATATTTCGAATCAGTAGAAGATGCAGAATCCATTGAAAGAAAAAAAAAGGAAACAAATTTTTGAGTGTACCGTGCCTTTAAGCATAATTATTGTATAGCCGGCATTTTTGCTAATTCAATTGAATTGCTTTTTTTCAAATAGTTCATATGAATACTGTAATGGGGTAATACTAACTTATATCTAAAAAATAACACTTTTTCTTCATCTACGAACTTTAACTGACAGCCTCCATCCCCGTTTTAACCTTTTCTTGTATAAAACACGAATACACCCAATATAAGTATCAATCATCTCTTTTCAAGTTATGCTAATCGATATTAATCTAGTATATTATCTACTTTGACAATTCTTACTTCCGCCTCCACAGAGAGTACTTCTGTTGATCTATTAGTGTGCCGACGGCAGAATTAACCTTCAGGTGTCAGATAAGATTAGCAAATCACAAGCGTTTTAGGTTTTAGGATCCGAAAACCGACCCATAATCTCTAGGCGCAAATTTCGGATAGGAACCTGCATTAAATTGTGCACTTTTGCAAAATAAAATTTTCTGTTCATTTTTGGCTTGTCTGGTTAATATGACCAGACGACTCTGAAAGTTGGTTTTCTCTACTGGTGGCCGTTTACACTCCCTTCTTTGACTAGGTGGATACTAATCGTAAGTTTTGTTGACACCAAAAGTGTGTGCCTACCAGTACTTCAGTATCGATTAACTGCAAAAGTTCGAACGCCCATGAATATTAATGAAGCAAGTAGCTGACCAGATACACAGAAAATACTACTCGACCCCTTTCCCAGGTTACTTGAATCATATCAAAAATTCTTCTTGTGGATGGCATGGGAACAAGCCAACCTTACAAGCAAAACCACCATGAAAATATTAATCACAATCTTCGAAAACATAATTGATACGTCTTTTTGTGTTGTCTAATCATACAAAATGCATCGTTCAGGAAAATTACAACATTCGATGGTCTGAATGATTGGTTCGATTTCGATTTATAATATTTGCCACAAATGGGAAAGACAAATATAGATGCTCAAATTGTTTAATAATAATAATGTTAATAGACATTTTATATAAGTTTTGTAATTTGTAATAACTGCTTCTGAAATGCTTAAGCGGGTTAGTGAACCTGTCACATTAACGGTTCGTTCTCGGAGCAGCCCCGCTCAACTAATCAAATAATAACATAATATGGTCCCATAATGTATTATTGTTAATATTTATGGTCCACATTAAATTTAGCTTTGAACTGGGTATTTCCCGCGAAATGTCGAATTTTCTATCACTACGTGTTGTGTGTAATGGCATAGAAGAGCGGCTAGATTAGACCACACATTACAATCACCGTACCCAACCAAATTGCGAGACAACAGCAACATTATTTAACCTCTAACATATAATTGGTTCTTGGAATAAATACTAAATATTATATTACTATATACGGATCAGAAAGAACACCTATTTTGTGTTACAAGTGGTTTTAAGAAAATTGGTTTAAAAAGTATATATATATATATATATATATATCTGTCTGGCCATACAATTCTCAAAACATTGTAAATGTCATTCCAAGAACCTTTGTTTTTTGTGCAGTGAATATGCATCTATTGTTGTCAGAAAGTTCAACATTATCTGTCTAGTATCGGTCCCTCGACATATTTATAAATAACTACAAAAGATAAGTTTCATTAAGACTTTTTAGAGAATATCTCTCTCTCTCTCTTAGTGAATTGCTTTCCAAAAAAGACGGAATAGTTACCAATGCCTACGTTTATTGAGAACAATATATCCGTTTGCCTGAAACATGTAGTTTAACCCAGTTCAGTAGGGTCATTTCGAGAAATGAGTTAACGATTTGTAGCAGGAAGGACTAACTTCGGGGGACTGGGTGCACGATAATGACCTTTCTTTTCTCATCGCAATCGTTTTTATTTCTCTTTTTTGATTGATTATTGCCTCCTACAGTCAATGATGCAATACAAATTGCTCGCTAAGATAAGCTATATAGTGTACCTGGCCCTCGCAACCCTTAACACCGTGTGAGGTCGCAAAGGTACGCAAACCTCCCAGCAGCCGACAAATGCTACCATAATCATACACGACAAAAGACAAACATCATTCTCTTCTATTAGAACTTTATAAATATAATATTTTATTCCTTTTTAGTAGAAAATGTATATATCCTACGTTAAATGCATGCGAGTCTTTGAGTTTAGCAATGTATCCCGCCAAATTGGCCAGACATCTAGTAGTCATTTCTTACTGACTAAAATACGACATTCAAATAAACGGGGTATAATAAACATTTAGAGTGAAATGGCTATCTCTAGCGCTCTCTGCAATCGCAGACTTTCCATTTTATACACGTGAAAAACGTCTGTCACCAACGCGCCACCCTAGCATCCCTGTACAACCGGCGAATAACTTTAAATGTTCGATCGATAACTGCCATTAGGAACAGTAAACGGTTTCACTGATAAGCAAAAATTCACCAATAATTCCTCAGTTCAGAGAATGTTCATTCATAGGTGTTGCCGGCGTAGATGTTGTTTCCATTAAACAGAGCAATAGCTGAGAACTGATCCCAAAATGAGAACGACAAATAGGCGCTTACCGATATTATACTAGAACATTCCTCTACAATACTCGAAGTTGAGCATTCTCGTATTCGCACAGCGAACAGTGAGGGCCGCAACCTAACCTTTAAACTCAATCGGAATGAAATGTAAATTAACCATGTCTAACATGTTATGGCACTGTTCAAAAATAGCAAATCCCCGACTACATCAGTTTAACATAATTGAAAATTGTGAAAACTATTGAATTGCTCAAAAAAGCAACAAAACAATATTTGTTTCAGTTTTCAAGCCAGCGTAATTATTAATGACAGTGGGTATGCATATTGGATACTTAGTTCAACCGTTATCAGTCCCAAACAGGGTGATCTCAGAGCAGTCAAAAGTCTGGAGAAAAACACTGTCTAGGTCTGTCAAGGTCAACGTTATCCACTACTATCGGTCACTTTCCAATAATTGTTTAAATATTATAACAAACGGTTAGGGCCACTGTATATATAAACTGTTATAAAGGTGTGTTTGTTTCGGGAGGGTCCTTATACTATGGGGCGTTAGTGGTCATTTATTATTTGTACAGTTGCAAGTGTAGAGAGCGGGACCGTGCCCTGTTCGGAGCGATCTCAGAGCCACTGTGTGTCAGAGAAGCGCTTGGAACGGGCACTGTCAGCACAAGTCACACAACTTTCTCGGAAATGATCGGGTATCAATACGGGTTCAGGAACATGGGATATTGTTGATAAGGGAATAATAGAGTCAACTTACCTTCGGTGTAAATACATAGCATATAAGTGGTGGTTCTCGATATGTTAGATATATCAATAATTTAGAGGATTTGGTGAGGAGCAAAGGCTGACCATGCTGAACTCACAGTAATATAGATGGAATTTACTTGTAAATTATTGAGGAGGTTCGACCTATCGATGGGGATTCACTTCTCTCGACTGATTTTAGCAGCGGCCTACAGCTTTTTGTATATTGGGGGCGTGGTGGAAAGGGGCAGTCCAGGTGAATAGATAGTATATGATAACGAGAGATGTTAGACAAAAGACTATGGTTGCCGCGACATCAATGCACGAATATACAATACATACCTAGATACAACTTTAAAATTAACATATAACTATTTTCGTTAAGCATCCAAACACTAAACCTTATGTTCCCCCTTCACTGAACCACAAGTTTGTCCAAAATTCCAAGTTATTTGGTGAATATTGCACAACTCAAGAGAATCATAATCGCAGAAAAACCAAAAAGTGGGACTAATATATGTTCTCCAACACTTGGTCCTAGCCAAAGTAAGATAGTGCCCAACCACTAGTTAGTTTTCTAAACCTAATTGTTCAATCCTACCTATGATTCGAGGGCTATGAAATAATTAGTGATGGATTTATTGAGTTGAATTTGTTGCTGCGAATTTATTCTTAGTATTTTTATCATAAGTTAATTTATTCTGTATAGTTAGTTCGTTTTAATCATTTATAATATTCTTATTACATATAAAGATGAATTTGGTGGCCCAATGGCGGTCGGTATCTTATCGCATTGCACGAAACAAGTCGTCTTTTGGCCTTGGGCAATTCCCCATTAAACCGTTATAATTACTACAGAAGACTGTGCTCATGGGCATTACAGATAGACCTGCAGATTAAATAAAAATGCTAAATAATTAAGCGAACTGTGATTTACAGCTAAGGTTGGTCGTAATTATATCACTGATATTATATTGTATGAGCATAACTCATCTCTAGTTTGACACACTGGTTCGGTATTATTATTCCTGGGTGTTCGAATTTCCATAGTTTATTTGTATAAAAACGCTGATTAATTGGGAAAGCAAATGAATCACCCTGTGAGGTCTACAGTGTCTGCAAACCTTTGCTGCCAGTGATTCAAAAGCGAACGGACCACACAGAAAAACATTTAAAAAACGAAAAAGAAAACCAGGAGATGTTTACTTTTTAACTTAATAATTATGATTAAGATCATAAAAGTAACAGGCGGTCTTTTACTGACATCAGAACTACTGTGTAATTTGTTTATTGCTAGAATTTTGTATTCAGTTCTCGGTATATACTAACTATTTTGTCCTTTGCTATCTCGATCAGCAGTGTTAGGATGTTTGACGTTACGCAACTGTTTGTTGTTGGACTGGAGAGTCCCCGGCCGAGCGAGCCTCTGCTACTTCCTGCCTACAGAGAACTCAAAAACGAACAAACACTAATTTGATACAGCAACTATTTTATACATTCATTACGATACGTTCATGTAAGACAGAAAAACTGAATATAGTCATTCCCCCAAGGTATGTTTTCCAGAGACATACAGTTTGTTCGAGAACTGTCGAATTGATTATTTCTACATTTATAAGACAATTCTTGCATTCGAATAAGTCTGATAACCCTGTTTTGTGCCATAGTTACATAATTCTTTCGTATTTATCGATACCGACTCAATTGGCTTGGCTATATTGTTCGGAAGAAGAGGAATGAGCGAGTACAGCAGCAATGACGGCCGGCGGACAGAGCGGCCAGCAAGTTTGATAAACGCGGCCGCAGCCTTCTCTAACTGCAACTATATAGAAGAGACTGCAAATAGATTGCAACAGATAACAGTATTGTCCAGTATATTAGGGGGACATTAAACTATTATTATTAGCCACTGTAGTATTCCTATTTATTTTTATTTGATCAAGAAATTCAATAATTTGTTAGCGAGCAATAATGTTCAAATTCTATTGCAATTGAGTTATTATGAGACGAAGACGGATGCAACCTAGTCTTAATCGGTGATTGAAGGTTAATCGATTGTCTCATATAGAAAAACAGCTATGTTACCATGATTTGATGAAAAATTAGAAGACAGCTGCTTTATGTAGCAGGCAGTTCCGAGTCTGTTAGTTTGCAACAAAAAGACGAATGCTGATCGAATGTTATTTCTAATTTCAAACAATTAACTGAAACGAGCGAAACAATTTGAATGCAACTAGGTTGGCTCTACTGACCTTGAGAGTTAAAACAACATGTAAAAGGAACGTCAGAAATGCCTTGATTGAAAAAGCAGATTGTATTTTACAAACTGTTAATGTAATTGTTAACTTAAGATTTCGAACAAAATCAAATCAATCAGCACCATTTATTTATATGTTTTTATTCTTGGACAAACCCTTTTTTCCTTGTAAAGAATTGCTAGATTTAGTTTGTCGATCATTCCTGTGAACAGGCCTATAAGCACACAATTGCGCTAGAAGGCAAAAAAGTGCACCATTGGCACTGCTGGGCAAAAAGATAGACAGGCAGTCGGAAAGATTTATGAACTATACTAAATGGGGGCTAATTGAGTCGGTGATCAATAACTATTTTAAAAAAATACAAAAATATAATATGATACATTTACTGTAGAACTAGCCCATGTTTCACTGTTGTGGTAACTTAATAATTCCACGATTAATGGAAAGGGTGAATCAAATTCAGTCAAGGTAGTCGTAGTTTTTTGTTGTTGTTGGTAT
This sequence comes from Phasmarhabditis papillosa, assembly GCA_034691345.1. Classification (NCBI taxonomy): domain Eukaryota; kingdom Metazoa; phylum Nematoda; class Chromadorea; order Rhabditida; family Rhabditidae; genus Pellioditis; species Pellioditis papillosa. The sequence continues at coordinate 1,177 of JAQGAV010004588.1, read as the reverse complement.
TATTAGTATTTTTGATTTAATTGTACTTTGAATTTGTTTGTAATCAGTAGTCGATACAGTTTCACACATATTTGATAATTATCGGCTTTATATGCATGGGAATCGTATTTGTTACATTGAAACCGGTCTTCGCATAGATACTTGCACGAATTTGCGCTTTACTTTTAAATACGAGTTTATATCATGATGGTGAGTAACTTATCTTATATAAGGGAGGTGTCTAAGCAACTAAACTATCTAATGTTGTGAAGAAGTAAACAGTAAGCTGCCTATACTATTCTAGACTTCATTTAGATTGTAGTTTAGAAAACTTGTTTGTGCAGAAAGAAACAACCTGATTACTTGTTTTATAGGCAAAAACTCAGTAGTTTAAGAGGGTTGTTTTTAGAGAAGAACTCTATTTTCTATCTATCTAAATTTTATAACTTTCAGAGCGTTACCTTTCTCTATTTGGTGGCAATGATTCTTCTTGTACCGATCGTTCTTTCTGAGAAGTTACATTCAACTTGAGAGAAATTAGGATTGCCTGACAACCTATACTGAGTTACCATTTAAGCAATAAATGTATTTTTAAAATCTGACTCATAATTGTGGGTGGTATGACCTATCATTGGACTATGTATGTAACAGCAAATATTAAACGCGTTCCAATGTCCAAGACAGGATTTTCTCATTGATTACTTTAAACTAAAATAATATCGGGAATGCAGACCTTCTCAAGAGGCTAATTATCTAACTAAATTTACGTCATGATTCAAACTCTAGTTATATTTTAGTTAAAATAACGATATGGTAATCAAAATCTATTGAAAAATGATAGGTTTAAAGAAAAATAGATGATAAACAATTGAAGTTATGAGGTTGGTCCCTATCATTGCTGGATTTCCCAACATGCCATCCCAAAAGAAAACCTTCCTTATGGATTATATCAAAATAGTGTCAACCCGAAGGTTCATTCGTATCTTTGGGATTTATTTTACATAAAATAAGTACTTAACTACAAATAAATCTAGTACTATTTGAACTGTTACAATATAATGATCTGGTTAAAACTTTAATGATAACATGCACTGCTGTGTGCCCTCTTTTAAATAACAAATTTAGATGCTAAACTCAAAATGACTTTGTTATCAAACAACTACTGTTCTCAACTATCTATTGAGTTTCCAGATGGACC
>JAQGAV010004587.1:0-10031 GCA_034691345.1 Phasmarhabditis papillosa | reverse complement strand
AATTCCGGTTTCCGGTTTCCGGATTTTAAAAAACCTTTCCGGTTTCCGGAATTTGTGTTTTCCCATTCCGGACAACCCTGATCGGAAAGCACGCAAAGGTTAGAAGACAAATCGTCTGCAAGTCTGCAAGTCCGGAATATTTGAAGGGGTTTCATTCAAAAATATTTCAAAGGTGGAGAGTTTCATAACATTATTCAAAATCTTCTCAAACTCTACTCCCTTACATTAGAAAAGCCAAGAAATTTAATGTCTCTCCTAAAGTCCTAAATATCTCTCGAAATATCCAAATAAAATCAGAAATTTACAAAACTTTTAATTATGAGTTTCTAAAGATTTTAGAGATATCTATTTAGTCAGTAAAATGTTGATGCAGGTTCCAATTCCATTGAGACAGACTATCAAAGGAAAAAGCCGACCCCAGCATCCAGATACCCTAAACCTCTCCTCCACTCAGCGCTTCGACAAAGTTAAATCTTTATAAATTTCACTACGATTCAAAAGTTCCCCGATCCTACTAACCGCCAGCTGTTTCAAAGAAGTCTTATTTCTGCTTCCTACATTCTTCAATGTCCCAAAAGTTCAGATTATTCACATATTCGTAATAATTCAGGTCCATTTGGTTCATCAGATCCAGGCTTCCGCATCGAAACCAACAATTGAAGTATAAAGATAATCCAGACTCTGTTTTGAAAGTATAACAGTTTACAAGCTTTAATGTTTTCCCAAATATTCATCCATGCTTCCTTACAAATTCAAAATCCGAAAAATAAGTTTAAGCGGCTAATTCTCCACTATTTTGTATATGTGGAAGTCTCCATAGACGGCTCCAATGTTTACCATTCATTTCAAGTATCTTTCTTTCTTCTTCGATTGCTTCGATTTCGATTTATTTCAGATTGTCGTCTCAGAAAACTGCTTACGAAGGCGAACGGCGGTAAAGTAGGAAAAACGGCTAATGGTTTCAGAGATCTTTCAAGACACCAAGTGAAGTTGACTTGCAAATTCATATCGTTTATGGATTGAATAGATTCCTTAATTCCAATGTATTTAAAAGAGAAAACAAATTCGAAGAGTTCCTCGAAGTCACTTAAGGTATTAGTGTTTCTTTGGAGAAGAACGGTAAATTTATACTGATAAATGCTACGAAAGGTGCAAGGAAAATGGAATATTCAAGTTGCTTTTAAGAATTATCAAGATTGAAAGATGAGTTGCTCAGTTTGTAGGAGTCATTGGCTTTTGAATATTGGTTTATAGTTATTGACAACAGAAATCTCAAGAGGTTCATATAACAAGCTTTCCAAACCGACGATACAAATTAATAACCGATGAATAAAGTCTAACGATTGCCCTGCACTGGAACAGCGCAGGAGATGAGGGACCTAGACGAGGTTGCCATTGTAGCCCTTACGGGGCAGTAGACTAAGAGTCTCGGAACTTTGCCATATACTCCCTAGGGCTACGAGCGGGATCACGCAGTACATCATTTACAACCGTTCTCCAAAGAGGCAGAAGAGTAAAGACGATTCTCCAGTTAAAAAGTCTATACTAATGGTTTGGGAGAACTTGTTTTACGGCCGAAAAGTTAATGCTAACAAACAAGTACGGTAGCTCAGCTGTGTATCATTAGATCAAAACGATTAACGCAAATGTTCTACTCTCAATGCCGGATTAAACTAGTTGCAGGTTAAAGGGACTGTGACATGGTACTTTCAGGTTGATTTTATTTAATAGAGCTATTTTCGCTGATTCTAAATTTATAAGATTGTATATATTCCATTTTATTCGCATTTGAGATATTGCAATGCAAAGTTGTAAAAGTAGCAAGTTGTTATAACAACACGCCATTGACGATTTTACCGCACTGCGCTTACAAATATTTTATGCATTTTCAAAAAATTTATAAATGTGCTACTTTCATCTATCGAAAACAAGAAAATCAATATTTTCTACCTTGTCAAAGTCCCTTTAAAAAACTTCATAATTTTTCAAACATAAATGGCAGATTGTATGCGCTACCGGAGTATTTTAACAGCTGCACCTAATGGGGACCTACTAAGCGCAGTCGATTAACTGAGCAACCTGTGCATAAATAAATTCATGCATTGGCAAATTTCCCTTTTGCGTGCAGAAATGCGAAGTTCCGATAATTGCCGCTTTCCAACAGAAACTATTCATATTAAACGCAAGGAAGAATACGCGCCCTACGACTAGAAAGCTAACTAAGAGAATCTCATTCAGTAAACTGGCACCTGTATCTAAATTAAATTTAGAGTAAAAAATGGCCCTATGAATGCCAAAATACCCCGTCGGGGAACACCAACAGCGTTCATCACGCTCGAAGGATTATCCTGAGACTTGGGTAGCCAAACCCACGTAACCTCATTCGTTGTGGGGGCGGAACGGCAGCTAACTGGCAGCATCAAGGATGGACTGGCACTTCTGGCGAACGGAACCCGACTGCTTCGAACTTCAGTGGCACTCGCACACGAACGTCTACTTCCGACCATTTGGTGAACCTAGAAATGTTTTGTTAAAACATTAACGTAATAATGCGTACCTTCAATATTGATGTCATTTGAATGGATTCAGCAATATTGGCTTCTGGTGGACCACGACCGTCTTCAACTGGCAGACATCTACGACTTCCTCAGACTACCTAAACATACACTATATAGAAACATATAAATATTATCCAATACCTTAATAATTGGACTAATATGACACGACGAATAAGTTGAACTTCCGATTGCAAGACAGACCATTGGAGACGCTCTAGTAATGAAACAATCAAAATATGAATTAAAGCTCTATAATAAGGGAAAACTGATTTAAACAAGCAAAAAAAAACTTCAAAAAACAATAGCAACACACAAATTTTAATAACTTAAATGCTTTCCAAAAACTCGTATAAAAGCTTCTTATAACGGTTAAAACTAAATAATATTTTTAAAATTATTTAAATTAACAATGCTAAAATTAACCAATATTTGATTTAAAACAGAAAAATATAAAAAATCAGCAAAGGTTTAGTAGAAGAAGAAAGAACGAAATGAAATATTCACTTTCGAATTCCTTTCAAACTTCAAAATTTGGCGCTTAGATTCGGTCCTACAACGACCCCCCAAAACTGTATTTAAATCGGTTTGGAGGAATATTTGCAAAAATTATCGACTTTTGACGGAACCGAACCGAAGACGTTAAGATCATAGACAGCGATGCTAACCACTAAGCTATCCGAACACAAATGTAATGCGTAGTAGCAGGTACACGAAGGACCAAAAAATTATTAGTGTTAAAGCTTATTGACGACAAAAAACAATTTACTGAAGTATATCAAACTGTATTTGCAATCATTCAATGGCAAACTGTTCCTGGCAGCCGATAGAATCAATATTTAATAATAATAATGTTTATTAAACATTAATATTGTAAAATAATGTAAAATATATACTTATTTAAATTAGTAATATTTAGTACCATATTGCTTTTTATTAAAGTTAAAATACGATTTACGGTACAACTACTAAATTAAAACAATTTCTTTCAATTGTATTGTACATTCTAAGGAAGATAGTGTTCTCTTAACACGGTTTTGAACTGTTCCATATATAAACGTTTTGATAAACAACATTTTTCGATGCCATTGTGGACCAAAGGTCCAGCTCAACTACTGACAATAATATTACATAATAGTTTAATCTCATAAATGATCATTTATTAATCAATATAACATATGTAAATAGAACTGCTATAGGTTTATTGTTGTCGAATTCTACAAAAAACTATATGAATTACTTGGAACTGAACTTTCGGGAACTGTTCGTCGGTTCATATATCCATTCTTATGAAATAGAAAGCTCAAATTAAGATTTTCAAATCGATTATAATAATGTCATTATATATCAAACATTGTCATTCTTATGCTATATTGCTAAGGCTTTTAGGTTTTCAAAGAGATGTGATCTATCTGTCAAAAGTCTTATGTGGCAAAATTAATGATATTTATTATTTTGATTATATATTATTTATTATTTATTATATTATGCTATTTGAATTCACGGAGAATTTAATAATTCCTTGTAAAATAGTAAGCATTTATATGATAGCAACTTTATTCAGTTTGTAGCCTTTAGTATGAGCTGAATCCTCGCATTTTAACCGTACTCTCTCAACTGCCCATACCACCACATACCTTATGGTTAGTGTGAAAGGGAACTTATAACTTATACCTAATAGGCTGTAAGTCATGATTCTCAAATAAAGATAGTTTCTCATTATACATAAAATACCTTTCTAAATACATATTGCTTATCTTATCAGTTTTTCGAAAATCTTAAATATTCTACTTTTCACACGAAACATTTTCGCCAAAGCCTTCTGCGCATAGCGGCTATTCACGCAACGCTATCTATAAAATGTCTTTGTTATAAGAGGACTGTCATTCTTAATTCTTTGGTATTATTATATAATATAAAATACATTTGACATAACCTTATTATAGTTGAATTAGTTACCAAAAACCTTATAGAATACTCAGACTAACTCTTACTGTAGTGGTCGTAGGTTGACATATCCTTTCTTGTGAAACAATAAACTGAATGATATACTCGAATCGTCAAAGGAAAACTGTAATTATAAAAACCACATGTGCGCCCTATTCGTACTATCGCGCCCCATTGATAATTTGATCCACGTGAATCGTCTCCTTCTTACTTTTTGTACGGTATACCATATACATCTGATTGTTTATTTGCATTTTAGACTATATAAAGTCTATATTTTTAATAAATATCTTATTTGATTGAAAGGCTACCTACGAATTGGTATTAAAATAGATATAAGTTTTCGCCATCTGATTTTGCTGTGATTCGTTGAGTTAGGGCGCGGCTAGCTGTTCTACATGTTTAAGATAAAGGTAGAAGCTTCATCCTCAATGGAGCTAATTGAAAATCATAATATTCCAAATATTAAGATTTATTTACAAACAGGTAGTAATATATTATATTCTTCAGATTATAGAAATATTGTCGCTTTCAAGATTAATGATTTCCCTATCCAACAACTTGCAGTATTCTCTTAGTTGCCAGTGTTAAAGCTTGCTTCTTGGAAGTATTGGTCAACATATCTGTACAATTTTTTCTAATTTTTCTCTAAAATTATCGGTTTGAGTGTTACCAAGTGAACAACAACTATATATCGACAGTAAAAGTGTTAAAATGATAATAAACAACGGGAATACCTCCTCTTTCTTTTAAAAACGACAGCTACCAGCCGCCAACCATCTGATCTAACAAACTTATATAAACTTACTCTTGCTACAGCCTTCGGCTGCTTTGTCGCCGGTATTGAAATGTATCGTTCTAATAACATTTTTTATGATTCTTACATTTAAGAATCTTACATTAACTGTTGTATACTCAATAAGCCTACTCAACTCACGTGTACCACATTTTTTGTAGCCACAGTTAATCATATTTATTTTACAAAGCCCGTTCAAAACGGCGTCTGTGTCACCGTTTCGAAAGTTTCATACAGAATAGTTCCCAACATCTCTATTTAAAAAGTTATATTACGAAGTAATAGAGAGAACAAAATAGAAAACGCAATTGCAAAGAATCGTTTTTACCCAGAGTTGACCGCCCCAACCCAAACAGCGAGTGACTGTGAAAACTACGCACAGAAGGTTCGAAATGATACTATATAAGACGAAAAACCTACAAACTTTAGAAGAGATTTCTACTGAAAACCTTGTAGCCTTTACTCCAAAAAAGAGTTTGGAGATTAGTGATATTTTGGGCGCCGAAGATATTTAGAATTTACGTTTAATAAAATTTAGAACATATACAGATATTTAGAATCCGGAACCTGTATAAGAGGTTAGCAAGTATTGTTGTTGATGTAAGAAAGCTTGCACAGGGAAATCCTATCTCGCATTTCGGATGATCATAACTCAGCTTAAATTCAATATTTTCGTACCAAACTTTAGAATCCTATTTTTCCCTCAGTTCCAACCCTAATACCAAATTTCAGCCAAATCGGTTGACGAACAATACAAAGATTTTTAAGTAAGTACGATACTGAGAAATACATATATGTATCTTTCCTTAATGTGAAGCATCGAATACTAACTTATGCTAGTTTTGTTTGTAAATATTCAACGGTATAAAAAAGTCTGATACTGTTTGGTCGAATAAATCTTTGTAAATATAAAATCATGGCTAACCAGTCCATAGGTTTCCTTAAGGTTTCTTGGACAACCTATCTATAGAACTATATGTTATTAAGGCAATATGGCCTAGTGGCTAGTGACTTAGCCTGATAACTGTGCCATCCATGTTCCATACCCACCCAAAACTATTTTTTTGCAAAAATATTGTTTAGATTCGCGCAGTTCCCATATATATATAACGGTGTTGCAAACTATTCAAATTTATTCAACCCTGCAGAATTTGAACTTGCCAATGATTTATTCTCTTCAATGTATATTTTATATTTTGTTTCCTCTTTTTTAATTGTACATTTTCAGCATAGTTTATTATTTATTATACTTATTATTTGATAACTTATTTTGAAATTCTTCGGTTCTCAAGCCGAAATTATACTCAGAAATTTTTACTCATTTTTAATGTATTAATTCATAGAGTACATACTAACTTGAAATATCAAGATCAAACATTTTTGCGACTATTTTGAGCGGAGTTATAGCCGTTTGAAAATGATGCCACTCTGGCTTAGGGTAAAATGGAGGCGGAGTCAGTCGGGGTATTCTGGGGGCGGGGTCTGTGCTGTGCGCTCTTTGCATGAATGTTGGGGTTGTCTATATCTCGCGGAATACAAGCAAAGTTTAAAAACATTTCTACTATTATTCGGCCTGAAAACAATGAAAATCACGTGTATCTTTCTAAATTTCGATTGTTTCGTATAGTTTCGCACTAATATTCAAGAAAGTAAAGCCTTTTTAACAACCACGACGGCAAAGGCGGCTCCTCATGAATCTCCTTTAGAATGGATCAAAAGTTCCAATATTGTATGTATTTCCCAAGGATATTTGACATCTCACGTTAGATTTAACGTGTTGTTATTAGAGGCGCCGACTATTTTGAGAAATACTTATTGAATATCAAATACCGAGTTTTTAACCAGTTTAACAAACTCTTTTCAATACTAAATTCTATAAATGCTTTTTTGATCCAAATCCAGTAGCTGATTTTACAACTTAACAAGTTTAGGAGTTTATCTTTTATGTGCAGAAAGTATATTTTGAATCTGGGGGGTCAAATATCTCTCTAAAATAAGTAGGTAAATTCAAATCAATTTGAATTCAATTTTGCATTTTTCTTTACTTCTCAAGCTGAATATTTTAAAACAATAAAATAAGAGTTGAATTTTTGAGTGTACCTTGCCTTTAACACTGGGCTGATATTCTCTTTTTTACAAGAAAAGAATTAACGCGAAAAAATAACAACTTTCACAAACAGAAATATTTCTATTATTATTAAATGTGGAAGGTTGCTGTATTTTCATGGACTTTAAGCATTCAAGGTGAGATTTCCCGTTTTTAATAGAAGCTATTTGATTGTTTTTAGGAATTTCTTCCACGCGGATGAGGAGGAAAATAGAAAATGAAAAAAGAAACCCCAATATGTGAAATGCCCAACCCGAAAAGCGACTTTGGAATAGTCAGGTACTTTATATTTTTGTGATTCTTGGGGGTGGGGGGGGGGGGGGGGTCTAGGTTATTCTTAACAGTAGATTGTTTTTCCAGTCTGTAGCTAGTAAAAATAGCGTAACGCAGATAAAGTTGCTGTACTTGCTCAAGGTATCTACTTTTATTTACCGTTTCATACTTACGCAAAAAACAGCTGAAAAGCCTGTTTATATACAGAATTGAATATTTTATAATCGCGTATTCGGTGATGAAAATAGTAAAAATTATTTTAGTTTTTTTTTAATTTGCTTGTATTTCTCGACTTTTGTAAATTGCAGCAGGGTTGTGGGGGCGGGATTCGTGTATCGATGCCCGAATCCCGCCCACTTTCAGCTTTTTGTAATGGTGTTCAAACTTTGTTCAAATTTGATGGATTAATTTTTGGTTAGACCGTGCCTTTAAATGGTTGTTTGATTATAACTTATTTAGTTTCACAATAAACCAAAATTACAAAAATTCTCGGATGCATGCGGAAACTAAACATATGACCTGTTTCTTAATAAGCGAGCCCCCTAACCGCTGCACTATAGTGTTAAAATGGCTTTCCTGCAAATCTGATGAATTGTTTTTAGGGTTTTCGTCGAAACTTGAAAAAAATGCAATTACATTGTTCGATATTGTAATGAACCAGTTTTGAGCTATTTTTGTATTCGTTATTCGTCTTTTCGCTTTCTACTGGATAGTGATGTTTGGCTCAAATTAACCCAATTGTCAAAGATGACTTCATCTACTTCATCCAGCATCGGTGCAAGCTGTTTGGCAGCAGTGGATAAGGACTATTTAAGCGCGGTTAGTTTTACTTCTTGATTCTCTGAAGTTAGTAGTTGAATAGATTCGTTACTAGTCCCTTAAAACAGACCTCATATTCGCTCTTCACCCCATCTCCGACATGGATGGAAGCGGACGTTCTAAACGACCCACATGCAATTACCGAAACAAGCAATACTGTTTTTCAATAGGAGAATTTCTTAGCAAGATGCATCATTTGTTTCAGCTTCCAGAATGTGATTGTTACTCCCTGACTTTCTCGACAGTCGGATCGGTAGCTAAGGAGCAATCGTTCTTACGGGAGCATTTTGATGCTGGATGCTTTCAAAAAGCTCTCCAGAAGAAGTTTGGGTAAGTTGTATATATTCCATTTCTTGGGAATTTATAACTGAGTACACGATATTCGATAGATGTACGGTTAGATTCCTGGAAACCAAAAGCGAACTACCTTTATATAATTGTTATCAGGCTATCATATTTTTATAAACTTTAGAAAACCTCGATGACCTTGTTTTCCTTTAGTTAATTGGTGCCTATTTTTCAATAACCCAATCCACTTTCGAGCTGGGCTGGTCCGTTTTGCAAATTTTGGGTCCTGGCCCGAACCGGCCCGGGCCAATTTCCCAAAAAGTAGCATCGGCATTAACAATAAATAATGCAATAATCTTTACCTATTCATGTTTTTGGATACTATTTATCAAAATATTCACCTAAATCAGTCGATTTTTTTCATTAAAATGTCATTATACGGACTGACTTTTTGAATTTTTTGGTCATGTACGGGCCCACAGCTCAATTTCCTGCCCGTGAACGAGAGAATTTCCGACCTATCATTTCAGGGAGGGTCTGGTTTGCACACCAGTCCTGAACAACCAGGACCGCTACCGCAACCTTGAGCCGCTCCTTGGTAGGGTTATTGTAAAATTCCCTACTAGGGCGGCTTTTCTCTCGGCCTGGAGCAGCACGAAGGGGATTTATAAAACCCGGAACGCATGGAGTGTGGTAAGTTATTGAAAACCTTTTTCTTATTCACTATTATCGAAATCAAAGTCTCAGAGTTTTCGTAACTTCGAAAAACCATTCACCGAACTCAAAACTTTAACATTTATACAAATTATCTTTATAGGCCTATATATAGAAAATCATTCATTGAATACACTCTATTTTTCAGGAAATCACCCTGGTAACCGATCTCTTTCACGCTCCGGGCTGCGCAAACCTACGCACCACTCAGAAGAAGCCAAAGATGGACAAGAAGGTTCCTGTAGTTGCCCCTATAAAGATGAAAAGGAACAAGCGAGAGCAGAAAAAGCCAGCTAAACAAAGAGTATGCTATATGGAGTAGTGTTTTATGTAAATAAAGTTGTTGCATAATATTGTTTTATGAGTAAACGTTGGGGATTCAGGAACTATTGATTGTTGACTTTTTGAGCACATAAGACGTTACTCCAATATCGGTGTACTCCTATAACAACTTCATAGCTTTGAACCTGAAATATATCGTAGCTAAGTGGAAATTTAGTTTCAATAGTAATTGTACTAACTTTTACTTTGC
>JAQGAV010004586.1:0-10032 GCA_034691345.1 Phasmarhabditis papillosa | reverse complement strand
ATATATATATATATATATATGGTCACAGTGAGTTACGTTTTTCATTAGAGGAAAAAGCTTATCATTACTGAATTGAACCTTTGCAGGCTCCAGTCCCAACCACCACAACAACTGAAGAACCCAAGAAGGAGGAGGACGGTTACAAGCACAAGAACTAAGCTAAACTTTAAATTATATTTGAAGTAAGCGTCCCCCCCCCCACTGAATCTCATTTTTGTACCTCAGAATTATATTAGAGCGTAATTATTATTCTATTCTAGGTATCAATTATTGTTTCTAAATCATATTCTTAGCTATCGTTGTAATCCTAACAACTTTCACAGATCGATTGAAATTATCGACAATTCTGGTTTTTGTGGCGAAAGATCCCAGCAGTCATAAACCAACTATTCTCCCCAAAATGTTTGTTGTACAAAGTGGTGTTGTTCGTATTTATATTTTTGCACATTCAATGTCTTTCATTTTCAGAAATGAAGCTATTTTACTATATTTCTCTCTGTATTTAACAACTGCATACAGCCTTCATATAAGGAGGATATAATATAAAGATTTGAAATGTTACAGAACTACTGAAAAACTACTGTGTTTTAAACAGTAATATGCAGTGTACATCTATCGGTTTAGATATACAAACTATAACTTAAAAATCTTTCTCGAATTGTTGCTTATTCGAAACAACCTTTTCCACTTAATACGGAACCTACTGGACATATAGTGACTACTAAATCTGCCTCTATTTTAATTGTAAAAGAAAGATTGTTCAACATATAACAACCCATACAAATCAATACAATATATTATGTTGATCTTATTCTGTTTTATTATATATTTACTATGTTTCGTTGTCTTCCAATGTACTTCTTATATTTACATCGTAGATGTTTTCGTCTCCATATGTAAAGTCTTTCAATTTTTCTTACTTTTTCTGGACGTGCGAAGTTTTGTCAAATCATACCAGTATCAGGCTACATAAACAGTTCAGAATACTTAACAATCTTTGATCGAAAGTACCACGTCTAGCCTTTGGGGGCGAACGTAGTAGTTTCAAATCACTTATTTTCTACAAAAACTTAATAATATATTGCATTTATTTCCATATTTCATTCGTTTATAAACTTATTTAACTTTTCTAATTCAATTTGTAAGATATATACGCAATACTGTAGCTATTATTTGTTTACTACCGTACTATTTTGGCTCTTAACACATTTGAAAAAGCGCGGGAAATGAGCGTCCTATGTGCACAACATGTTGACCTAACCGTTTCTAGTTATAATTAGTCAGTATTACTACTTTTTCTTCTCCTGTACAATACTTTTTTATTTAGTCATGGTTTTTTCCTCTCTTTTTATAATATTTACTTCCTTTTTGTTTTTCATTTATGTAAAAATAGAAAATTTTGTACTAGTAATTTGTTTATTCATGTGATTGAAACATCTCTACATTTTCTTGAGAAATACTGCATTCTTCTAGATCTTAATTTATTTTAATTGAAATTAATTTAACTAATATATATCATTATTTCTGTTAATTCAGAATAATGTCTGACGTCGCTGCTGCCCCAGTTGCTGCTGAAGCCAAATCCCCAAAGGCCGCTAAGACCAAGAAGGTAGCCACCGCCAAGCCTAAGGTTGCCAAGGTAGGCCTAATTTTATTATTATAAAAACATTATTAATAATAATTTAAAAATATATTGTTTAGGATGCTGCTGCTGCTCATCCCACCTACAAGGATATGATCAACAAGGCCATTGTTGAGATGAAAGAGAGAACTGGTTCCAGCAGAGTGGCTATCTTCAAGTATATAATGGCCAACTTCAAGCTAGAGAATGAGAAGAAGGTAATTATAAATTTATACATTCCTATACAGAAGTTATTTTTTATTGGGATGCTCATATGGTTATTATAATTGTATTATTGTTTCTAGGTAAACGCCCATCTTCGCACTGCCCTTAAGAGTGGAACTGCCTCCGGTTTATTGAAGCAGACCTCCGGAACCGGAGCTTCTGGATCCTTCAAGATCGCCGAGAAGGCTAAGGCCGAAAAGCCTAAGACCGTCAAGAAGGAAAAGAAAGCTGCTTCACCAAAGAAGGCAAAGGCCGCTCCTAAGGTCAAGATTGCTGTTAAGAAGGCTGCTACTGGTAAGAATACAGGAGATATAATTAAAATTTTAAATTATTTAAGGTGAAAAGAAGACAAAGGCGACCAAGAAAGTAGAATTTGAGAAGACGGAAGAAGTTGCCGCCGCTCCAGCTAAGGAAAAGAAAGCCCCAGCTGCCAAGAAGGTCGTTAAGAAAGCCGATAAGGCTGAAAAGAAGCCAGTTGCTAAGAAAGCCTCTCCAAAGAAGGCATCTCCAGCAAAGAAGACCGTTGCCAAGAAGGCTGTTTACGCCACGCTAAAGGCTTCAAAGAAGGTTATCAAGAAGGCCGCTGCCGCCCCTAAGGAATAAGCATTCATTTGTTTTCTAAATGTTAACGGGTTCAGATCTCTGTTGGTATCTTTCATAATTGTTCTTCTTAATTGCACCTCATAATAAATTGCATTTATAACATTTATTTTCGGATTAGTTTGAAGACACTCCCCGAAGTTTAGAGAGTGTAGTAAGAAAAACAATAAAGGAAGTTGGCAGTATTCCTGTTTTGGCAGAAGGGCTTAAACTTCTATATTTTCTTAAGTCGATGCTTGCATGTCAAAAAAAAAGATGTAAACTTTCATTGGTAAAAAAACTTTATATGATCAACAAACAAAAAATGAAATATGTTAAATAAATATACCCGTTAATATATAATATCAACCCATAATCTTCTGCTTTCAAACTATTTACTATTCGATGATTTCGTAATAGTACTTTTCTCACTTTCTTCTTTCTTCAAAGCCTAAAAGATAATCAAATTAGTGTTCTTGTTTATCTAATGAATAAGTGTTCAAGGAATACTCAAATATTTCCAATAATTTAGAAACACTTCGGCAAACAAACACAGACGAGAGAAAGGACGACTATTTCGTATTTGTGTTAATACAATTCTAATTGTTTTATTCTGTCAATATAATGATACTTACTTTTTAAGATTTACAAATACTTATTAATTACATACTAGTGAAAACCAAACTAAATGGAACCAAGCCCACAATCGACATATGGATCAATTACGAATCATCTAATGATCTAAGCGTATGAATCGAATAAATATGATTATTACTATTAAATACTTATTAACTCTAAGCTAACCATACCTCCGTGAACTGTTTCCAGTATTCTTCTATTCTTTTTATCTCATCTTTAGTTAGCATTGCTCTTAAAAGAGGTAAGGTTCTACTCCAATTGTCAGTTTCATGAAGCGGATGCAGAATATGAGAGTCCATGTGCTTACTAATGTCGATATCTAAAATGCCTGTAGATTAGTTTACACGTCTTATTTGTATCCATTTTCTACAGTTTCACATTTTAAGAATTCTTGAATTCCGTCGAGTTTATAAGTCGCAGTTTAGAAAAAGTGCTCACCATCTCTATCACCGGTCCAGTAGGATCTGTCTATTCTACCAACGACATAAGGGGTTTTACTAACTAGATTGATATTACCAGGACTGTAAAACAAGAACATAAAAGATAATTTTTAATGTTTGCTAGATAATAATTTAATAGATACATTTTCTTGCAGGAAATCTAGTTCGTCCCAAAAATGAGATTTCATGACCAGTAGTTGTGGAGTCTTTTGTTAACGATTGACTAAATATTGTTAAATTTAAAGTTTTGTTATTAATTTTTTAATTTAATTAAACGTACTTTTTCTTAATCCACCAATCTATCTTTTCTGATGTGAGTACTTGATCGGCATACCAACTATCCGATAAATCAGGTTTACCTTTTCCATCTCTTATATATGGAATATTCTCAAACTCGGAATAGAGTCGCTCAGCTAACACATCACCATTGGTAAGGAAACCACGGGTTACATCTAAAAATAAGCAAATATAGATAATTAGATAATTATTATATGGTACAGTGAGCGCCAAAAGTAATTATGGGTTTCAACAATTAAAATTTAAACAGAACAACTCAAAAAACCGCAAGTAACGCTCCATCATTACTCATAAAGTGAACTACAAGAATTATGTAAAACTTGTCGCGGTTTGGAAACTGGGCACCTAAATTTTTGTAAAGCCACATTTGTAAAGATTGCCTATTTATACTAACTACTACACCCCCTGAAAGAATGCCTAATGCAGCAAAATTCATTGAAATCTCGCTATTTGCGTGGTTCTACTCACTCATAAGCTCCATCCACATAGTCGCAGACATGCCCATACTAGTCATTGGATACATACGATACCTAAAAATAAAAGATGTGTGAATAATAATTTATGAAAAGTTTCCTTCTTTCTTAGCACTGCAAATAAAGACACCGCTTTTCTCTCTCAACTAGAATTTTGTGCTCCAGTTGAAAAAATATTCCGCAATTGAAGCTCGTCAATGGCCGCACTGGCATCAAAGGACTGTGCCCTTTTTAAAATTAAAGGTAATTTTTCTCTGAAACGATTGAACCCATGTTTCCCAAAAAACTCATTTCCCTAGATCAGACTACGGGCTTTGGAATGGTTCCAAAATAAACATAAGTTGGATGTCATATATATCCAGGAATCGTGCACCACGTTTTGGCTCTGCATTTTACATGTGTTTTTAATGTAAACTGACTTATTATTTGGATGCGATTGCTTGTATGTTATTCCACAACATTCGGAATTGTACAAATGCATCTTTTTTGGTGGCTTAGGCACATGATTTTCCTTATGAAAAAGCCATATATCACTATCGGTAGTTATTATAATAGAATCATCGGGAACCTCTACATCAGGAGAACTTGCTATGTACATACGACATGTCTAAACAAAAACGAGATCAATTAGTCTAACATTCTTCATTTACTCTTATTTACATAAGAAATACATATTTCACAGCTTTCAATTGCAAGTTTGACCAAAGAGGGAAACTTTGTTATTCCTTCATGAAATCAACCAAAAGATTGACGATAAAACTAAGTTCCCCTTATATTAGTAAAGCAATAAATAACTTTTACAAGAATATTTATAAATATATTTGTACAGATTCCTTGAAGGTACCTGAGATATTGTATGCAACGGAGCCTTTTTACTATCCAAGAAAATCCACTGAACTTCCAGGTCCTTAAGGAACTCCATGACAATCTTTGTTGCTGGACTACTCATGAATGTTTCTTCATCTCCAGCAAAACATATCTGAGAAGATTCAGTAATCGTTATCAGAAACTGTATGGATGATTCAAAACAGATTATGCAAACTACAACCATAAATTCTAACTTATAAATTAGACATAAACGGTTATATAGACTTTATGGGTGGGAAGCCTTTTTGGGTTTGCTGCCCGTGCCGGAGAACCCAATGTCCGATAAGACAGGTCTCGCTCCAGAAAAGCTGCTCTCCAAAGAATTTGATGCTGTTTTGATTCGTTCAACAAAACCAGATGATCAATAGTAGGCGGCCAAGGCTTATGCAAAAGGGTATACGGTACGAACTGCAAATTTGGAGCGCGACTGAGCAATGGTTCCCGAAAACACGGACTAGTCAATGATGTAATGTATTTTGTATAACACCACATTTAACTTTTTTTCTTAAATAATTAATTTATGATAGCCAAAATAACTAATTGAGCGTCTTAAATTGAGCACTAAGACTTTTCCTATCGTTTGTCGGCCGACTATAAATAGTTTTAAATTCATATCCCAAGACTGTGTTTATAACTAAACTTACAATAGAATCAACATTTATTCTTCTCCATGCCAATACAGTTATAGGCAAGGGAAATAGATATATTGGATTAGTAGTAGCACCCATGACAGCGAACGATAGGTCGGAGGTGCTAGACTAAATGAAAATCTATGATCAACTTGTCACTGCCCTTTTTTTGTTATTTCCATAAGGAATATCTCTTATGTTTAGATTTATCTTCTGCTGAAAACGAAAGGATGAGACTTCTTAAATTTCTGGCCCGGTTTTTTAAATTTTCCGATCTGGTGAAATCTGGCCAGCCGCGCTGACTAAAATAGTTCGGTCCCACTAGCTATTGCTGTTCTCAGTTAATTGTTGTACTTAATATGAAACACATTTTCTAATATGTACTTTGGTATACATGTACTATTTATCACAAATGTGCCTAATAAATTCAGCTACCAAAGACACTAATATATATACACAGCTGCAGACACAGTGCTCGTGCCGTCAATGAGCGAAATAAGAATGAAATATCGATGTTTGTCGTTGTTCGTGATGTTACAATAAAACTGGGAAGAAACTATTACAGTTTGGGTTCCCCGTTCTTACTGGAAGAAGAATTTTAAAATATCACACTACGCACAACTACAAACGCTACGCTGAAGTGAAAGTCATCCGTACTCTGCCAAAATACGATTAGCAATGAAGATCAATAAAAAATCAAAATCTGACGGAGAAAACTTATTATTTGGCCGAATCGGGAGAGATGCCTGCCCTATTGTCATTTAAGTCAGCTTAGAATAACCTCTCGTTACCAACAAAAAAGAACTCACATTTTCTGAACTCATGAACTTGTATCGTTTTCTGGCTACGGTTGACGACTCCGCTTGTTGCTGGAAAATCAAAAGTGATATTAAAACAGTAATATTAATAAATATAAAAATTAATCTATTCTTATTGTTTTCTCACCTCTCCATTATGAAATTGTGCTATCCATTTTGATACTCTAGCAGGAATTTGTAGCTGCTCTGCACTAAATGTCGTTACCGAGTCGTCAATGAACCAACTAAATTAATAGTTAAAATACTGTTAATTTATAAAGTAAATTCAATATTTGTTTTGTATTTGAATACTCATTCAACTTAAGACATTGTAGCACCCCTATTTTAGTATACGGTAAAGTGTAACACCAAGACATTCGTGCCCTAATTGGTAAGATGAACAAGCCATCAGCAAGTGGATAGAAGCTTTGCCTCATAATCTCGAGGTCGATCGTTCGCATCCGCCCCGAAGAAAGACTTCTTGCAAATTTCTAATCCGCCGCCTCCGTTCCCAGGGGGCTGTGCAATGGAGTCCTGGCTCCCAAATGTTTCATTCGGCTCACTTCATCCTCCAAATATCGGTGATCTCGTGTTTCGTAAAATACGAATAAACAATCAATCACAGATGGATACGTTTTGGTCCAAATTAGTCATTTTTCTATTTTCAATGTAAAATACTCACGTTACTGTAAGTAAACATGCACCAACAGCAACAATGGCCAATTTAAAATTGCTCATTTGCTTCCCAAAGTGTCCAATGTACCCGGAAATATAAACTAGAAAGTTACACAGTTAACAAAATACGAAATAAAAATACATATAATAGTAGATAAGAAGGTGGTTTAAATAGATTTTAAGAATATCAATTTACAAAGGGCATAAAAGAAAAGCATATATTAATGTAGACAAAAATGCAAATATTATAATCTAATTTTCTCTCATATCCCATCTAGAAATACTCGGTAACAAATAAATCATTCTTATTCTTCTTATTCTTCACGGCTCGCCAACGGAGACAGTGAGATTAAAGGACTGTGGTCCCATTTTTAATTTAAAATTCAATTTTCTCTAGAACGCTTAAACCACATCATTCGAAAAAACTCAAACGCACAGATTGAGATATGGCCTTTCTAATGATATATAAATGAACATGAATTCCTTAATAAAATAGTCAATGAATTGAGCCGCAAGATTTCATCATTTGAAATTGCTCTGTCCCGTTGCATTAGGGCGCGGCGAGCCGTGTCTTATAGCTTTCTTTACTGTGCTTTTCTTGTATTCCCCTATTTTTCGTTAGCCATATTTAACATGTTTCTAGTGTTTATATAGAGCTTATTTCTTATTTTACAAATTACTGCGAACATATTATTAGTTAGTTTGTCTGATATTTCTTTTACCAGCAAAAGTGCATAGTTGTTCAATTATTATTTAATAATGAATTCTCGTTAACCACTATAATAACATACTTCTTTTATAGATCATATTCGATAATGGGATTCTTTAATTAGCGCAAATCTGCCAAAATTTTCAACACGAAGTACTTTTTAATAGACGGAAAAGTTATGCATCAAATGTTGCTGACCATCGATGTGAAATTGTGGTATATTTTACAAAAAAAACTGACGCGATAATACGTTAAATGGTATAACGACTTTATTTTCAAAACCTATAAACAGTTTATTACATTTTATAACTGTTTTTGCAGCAGCAATTATACAAATAACTGAATAGAATGTATTGGTTTGTTCAAACAGATGATTGAAAATATACCGTACTACAATAGATCACAAAAAAGAGTTAGTTACAAAAAATAATTTCGCTGCCATCTCGTTACTGTACAACGTTTGAGCAAAATGACATGACTTTTACGATTGTCCAATATAGTTTCCCATGACTATTAAACAAAAGATCTTTTTTTATTTTGTATAAATTGAGGATTCGAAATATCCCAAGCCAAATGTAAAACCCCTTGAAACAATCTTCGGAAGAAAATAGTATTTAAACAAAAGCATAAATATATACTTTATAGTGAACAACGATCAGACTCAGAGTTAATGAATATTTATTAACTCAATCATAAAAATGATCTACAATATCCTTAGAAGCTGGGCTGGCAATTTCACGGGCCGGCCCGGGCCGGGGCCGAAAATTCAAAAAGTCAGCCCTTGCAGGGATAATTTAAATCGACTGATTTAGGTGAATATTTTAATAAATAGTATCAAAAAACAACAATAGGTAAATCTTATTCCATTTTTTATTGTTATTAACAGAAAATAGAACTGAAAATTAACTTTTTTGAAGAATATTTTTTTGAAGAATATTTTATATATAGAATATAAAAAAATATAAGCTAGACTAGGACGGGGGCCGAAAATTTGAGCAACGGGCCGGGCCGGCCTTTTCACAGCCCTACTTAGAAGCATTAAACCCAGTCGTATAGACAATCAGTTTGTTTAATTACATGGTGGCAATAGTTAAATATTAGGGGTGTTAGTAAAAGTGCAATGTTAAATGATAATAACTATTGTGAGCATAACAAGCATTATAGTTCATATTAATAACACTTTTTAGTGCATTGGAAGACTCAGTGTTAGAAGGGAGCCTTCTCTGATGAGAAGATTCCGAAATGAATGGCCGAAACCTGCATCGAAGAAATCTACTATTATTTTGATACGATACTGAGAAATGAAAACCTTTTTATGAATACAACATTAATACGTTTAACTACCAACATTTATAAAATGCTAACTTCTCTTTGATATTAGCTAACCTAAGAATAAGAATATTTAAGCAAATCTACCGCTCAAGTAAGATTCAGTAGGGGTATGTGGATTGTTGCTTTTTTATTGTTTTCAGAAGCATCACGTCCCTGCGCCAAACATCTGCTGATTCGATACAGCGTAATCGGACTTTTTTGAAATATTGCTCGGCCCTCGAATAATTTACCCCAAATAGTAGTATTATCCTTTATAGATGTTAAAGTATACTGTAAGAGTAAAGAAGATAAACCAGTATATTATAAAAATGAAGTATAAGTGATCTAGGGTCTCGTTTATGCTGTGCCTGACAAAAATATGAGGGAAACGTGATTTAGGATGATAATAATCAATAAGAATTCCGAATAACAGACAGGTAACTGATTCAAATTCACACTTTAAATATAAATATGCGAAATGTACTACCCAGGTACCGTTTTATAATATATAAAATCAGGAGATTTTGGCAGATAATTTACATTATTTGTGTATAACGTCAAAACAAAGTCAGTTAATTGTTGCACGCAAATTTACAAGATTTAACGTTTATGTTTTATCAACTTGTTCATAAGTTCAAAGAAAGTTTTCAGTACTTTTTATGAACTTATATTACTACTACTGTATAAATATAAGGACAAAATTGGATGAGAATTGCCCGTGAAAACCAAACTCAATGGAACCAAGCCCACAATCGACATATGGATCACCT
>JAQGAV010004585.1:0-10034 GCA_034691345.1 Phasmarhabditis papillosa | reverse complement strand
TTCAACCAGAAACCCGAAAACCCGTTTCAACCCGAAAACGGGTTGTGGTAAAACGGATCAAAACGCTCAAATGTACATACCAGTATACAAAGTGGTCATGACACTCTCGGGTCCTATGTTTACTTCATCTGTGTACAGAAACTTCAACAGCGTAAGAAAGGCTGCGGGTTCGACATCCGGGAGTTCGATTTCTAGAGGACCATCTAAAAACCAAATTAATAATGTATGTGACCGATCTATCAAGTTTTGAAAGTTAAATTCAAAGAAAACACGTTTTCCTGCTTTCGCACGAGCAGTGTGTAAGGCAGCCGTACACACTGTACTTTTTCCGAAACTTAAAAACATGTTATCCAGAACTATACTAAGTAGCTAGAGAATACTATAGTCGACGGATGAATCGTTTGCAGAGATGTACTGTAGAATTTAGAAGGAACCCGGAAATCGAAAGAAAATGTACAAGCAACCGATATAATTGTGCGCTTGTCTTATAATAAATAGACCTTTGAGCTACATGAGATTTGTCCGTATACTATACAAGCCCTTAACAATAAGTTAAAACGTTCAAGGGCTATAGGATCTTGATATTTTAATTTTCTTAACAACAATATATTTGTCTATATAAAATAAAAAAATTAATAAGGTTTAACTCTCACCTGAACTTTTCGGTGTTAGTCCTCCATTAAACATAGCATCAAAGACGGCGGATCCTATTGAAAGCACGAAAATATGGGCCGGTATTCGCTGCAAGACATTAATCTGAATATTATTCTGAATGCTCTTTGTTATTATTGGTGGAGGAAATGTAGGTATTTGTTCTAATGGATGATGCACGTCAGTTTTCAGAATTATGAAATGTTCTACCTTCCAAATACACAACAAAATCATGGTTATATGAATATTTCATAATTTCTGACGTGGAAAAACCAAATCAGTCGCAAAATAAATTGTTATACATATAGTCGGAATACGGCCGTGTTAATAAACAGAAGTGTTGCAATATTTTGTCTGAGTAAGGCAGAGCGAAAGCACGACCTTATTACTTTTGAATCTGACTATAGCTCATTTAGTCAAATTTTGAACGCTCTGTATTTGAAAATATAACGCTATTTAATAACAAACAAAATCAAAATCTCAAAATCAAAAGTGTCATGTCTATGTTGTTTATGTTTGTGAGTAGTAAGTAGCCAACCCTAATCGGAACCTCTGCATAACCGTTCAGTTCATTTGCTACAATCGGACGGTGAATCCGTTATGAGAACAATTGATTGAGCGAAGTCCGATTGCTTGGCGGTTAAGCTGTGGGCACGGATCTTACTTGAGAGGTATGTGCCCATATTCATAGACGATTATTACAGTGATAAATAGCCCATATTCATAGACGATTATTACAGTGATAAATATTCACAAGTAAATATCCCATGTCCAAAAAAAGTACTATACCAGGTATTCTATTAGACATTTTTATATAACTTTGTCGAGCTAAAATTAGACAATAGAATCATATGAAAAACAATGAAAACAAAAATGTAAAAGTACTTTTTTTGAATATAGAATCTTTACTTGTTATACTTTATCATTGTGATAATGCATATGGGCCCTGATTATATTTGAACTACCCCATGAACGCGAACATAAAAAGATTGTTTTTTACAAATACCTGTTTAGAGTCTTCTTTTCCTACAATAAAGAAGACATCTGCTAACAAATCATTCATATACATATATTGCATGCGGTCTTTAACCGATAACTTAGAAGCCTGCCAACCCAAGCCCAGATTATTTGTCGTGGGTGGGTTTAGCCCTAGGATAATGATTATATTAAAAAGTATTCATAAATATATATATCAACGTTCGCAAATAGATAAACTAACGAAAAATAAAAGTTTGAACGGATTTGGGGAAACTGAAAACAGGATAATTCCATTGTACTCTAGCCTATATGTATAGAGGGAATGCACTTACAGGGAAGTTTAAATCTGGTTTGCCAACTCGAATTTTCAAGATTCGATTAAATTAAAAATATTATTCATCTCAAGACCTAGGTTAGTGATACCGCGCTGGAAACTAGGTCTTGAGATGGACTATATTTGTTTTGATTCTTTATATTTTTCAGCGATAAGGTTTTGATTCATGACGCATGATTTTCATAAAAATTAGGCAGTAAATATTGCAAACAAAAACTTTTGTTTGATCTTGATATTCTGTACACAATGAAAATGGGCCTCAATGAAATTTCAGCTTCATCTTCGTCTTCGTGCTTCGTCTTCGGGCCAGAAGCAAGCCCAAAGCCCAGGGATTTATTTTTTTAGCTAAAACTTCCCACTACATTTTCGGGTAGTACTCACTTGGTGTGGATCTTGCAGTACTAGAAGAAGGTCTTCTACCAATAGCTATTAGATTTTGAGCGGGTAGATCCAAATTGCGGCTGGCTAAAATAGTAGTGTACATGGAAATAAAATGACCAGTCTAGCATGAAGCTGTAGTCTTCCCCCCTGTGAATAATCATCATACGCAAATAAAGCCTATGTATAACAGTATTGGTGGCTCATAAATAACAAATGACTATGTGAAGAGTGTCGACTAGAACTGTACGGTTTAGCTGCATACTAGAGTTGGGTGTTTTGACCCGTTTTACCCCAATACGGTTTCGGATTGAAACGGGTTTTCGGGTTTCGGGTTAGGCTCAAACCCGAATTTCAGCCTGGAGCTCGTTTTTTCGGGTCGAGCTGCCCAACTCTACTGCATAGTATATTTTGTTTAACCCGGGCTCAATACGAACTACTGGCTTTTCTAATTTCCGTAATTGGCGCTTTTCTTTTCTTTTGTTTCAATTTGATTCCATGTTTTTGTCTTTCTTTGTTCCGTAATTAATTGTTGTCTTCTGACTACAGGAGGTGTAAACTATCAGCTGTTGTCGTTAATTATCTTTCGAGTTTTATGTGAATCCTTGATTTATGGATTGGCATATTACAATATTTTGTCTGTGGAACGTAGTGTGGGTGGGGTGTTTGTCATTAGATAAAGTGAATTCATACTCTGGTTCATCAGATACAAGCCAATCTACCAGCGGATCCCAGCAACAGATGCGGTTAAGCCTCGTAACCGATGGTAATCTCTGGTATCGGATGATAATTGCCGGTAGCCACTAGTTACGGGCGTTACCAGCGGTAAAGGCTCGTACCCGCTGGTAATTGCCGGTAGCGGGTGTTAATTGCCGGTAGCGGCTGGTATTGCTGGGAGCGGGTGGTAATGGTCCGTATCTGATCAACCAGAGTAGTTCAAAGAGTTATTCTGCTCTGTTGTGCTCTATTAATGTCGTCGTCCGTCTTTATACATTTTTTATACCGATTTCTCTGCGAAATCTACCTCAGTCTCAAATGTCTGAGTTTTACCGTTCTTATTAAATTGAAAACTTCAGACTTTTTCTCTGTCTACGGTAGCTTTCAAAATTTCAAGGTAGATTTCAAAAGAAAAACTGAAACCTTCGCGTGTTGCTGTCGCTTAATCTAATTTTTGTTAATCTTATTATTTCCAGTCGCTGTAGTAATAGAGTTATAGTCAGATTCAAAAGTAATAAGGCCGTGTTCTTAAAATTTGGTAGCGGGAGTGTTTTGAGTTTTTGCTGAAAATGAAAGGGAAATGAATGAAAGCGGTGTTGAAAATCAAAAACAAATACGCAGCACACACGGCGTTATTACGTTTGAATCTGACTATACAATAATAAACTACTCATCCCATTTTGTCATATGGTTTTGTTTTTCAGATGAGTTCGGCATTGGTTAATGACAAGGCACAGTACTGGGTGGAAATGAGAAAGCAAGTTCTAAGTATCTTTCTTTACTCAAGAAAACTTTTAATTTCATTGTGTTTGCAAAACCTAAAACTCATTCACATAGTACGATACGTAGCAGCACCAAGGTTAATAATAGAGGTACAAATATTTTTTTGTTAGAAAAATATACGGGAACACTAAATTCAACCAATTGTTATAATTATCTTATTTATAAGGTTAATTATTATAGGAAGGAGGTACTGGATTTCACCGATAGCACGATCTATCATGACAAAATATTGGTCATCGATGGTGTTAGGTATTATTTATTATCGCAGGTGAGTGCAAACAAACTTGCACTACAACAAAATAACAAGAAAGCGCATATCCTGGACTTATTTTGTCATTTCAGATATTGATGATTACCTCTCCTTTTTTCATGGGGCTTTTCAATGAGAGTTTCGAAGAAGGACAAGCCCCAGAAGTTGCTCTCTCGGATATAAGTATTATTCACTAAAGCTCGAAAATGTTATACATTATATGTGTTGATACATGTTCTATATTGTCAGAAAGTTTCAGCCTGATTTTAGCACTATTTAAAAAGTTATAAGCTTGGAAGTAAAAAAATAAATAAGCTCGTTTTTCGAAAACGAGCCCAAACGCCCAACTCTACTACCGAGTGTTTTGAGATGTTCTTGAAGCTTGCCTATCCGTCATTTAAAGTCGATAGTGGTGAGTCTAACATAATTCACTGAGATAAAATGTTTTAGGACATAAACTTTATGAATTTGTTAAATAATCTAGAAAGGAACTACTAAAGTTACTCCAAATTTATTTAGATGAATTATTTTCAGTATTTTACCATAGAATCGATGCCAGTAATGTAGAACATTTCCGGGATCATTTAAAGTTAATTAATATAGTTCTGTGTTTTATCTTAAAGTTATTTGACACTTTCCAAATTTTTATATTTAACTTAAAGATTTATCCTTCCATTAAACTTTACAAAAGAAAAAGCGACACAAAGACAGATTAGTTAAAGGCACGGTCTACTCAAAATTTTGAAGTCAATATTTTTGTTGTAACTTATTCAGATTGAAAAGTTATGGAAAACTATATAAATATAAAAAAAATTGAGGAAAAACGAACCATTTTACAGTAAAAACGAACAAAGACCGCCCCTTATGCAATGGGTGCGCGATGCCAGGACTCCGCCTCTACGCTGACCTAAACGCAGGGTGGCTGGATTTTCAAACGACCATAACTCCGCTTAACATGATCGTAATAAAATTCGATCTTCAAATTTCAAGTCAGTATGGATAGCTCTATTGATTTAAATCTTAAATGGAAAAACTATTTTTGAATAGACCCTGTCTTTAAACAGTGCGCGCCATAGAGGACAAACGAAATAGGGACTTTTTCTTTTTAATTTCCCTTTTGAAATATTAAAGTTGTTCGTTTATGAAAACAATAAGTGCAAATGTTAGAAAAAACTAAAGCACTAATTTTTTGCAGACTCTTTCGAATGGTATAAAAATAGTAAAAAATTAATTAACAAAATAAGCTAGGTTCCGTGTATCAAGATTTGGACATTTGAATTTGCTTTGTCCCGTTGCCTTAGGGCGCGGCTGTTAATCAATCTATGCTAATATTTTCTATATTCATATTGTATATATACTTGTGCTGCAAAGTTACACCTTTTTCGCACGTATTTCGAACTGTTTCCAGCAACCCGCACACTGGCTGGGTCCCGCCAAGAAACCTACAGTAGGACAGCAAAAGTAGGATTTGAACCGATGTACGCCAAGGATTGCTCGCCTTCAGACTGTGTGTGTTGTCGACTGTATGTACTGAATCTACGTCGCACCGTTTCGGGAAAGACTAATCCCTTTTGATTGTATATGTTTAACCCTTCCTGTATATAAATCTCTATCTCTTTATCTCTCTTTGCATCTTGAGTTGGGAAAACCTATAACGAAACTTGCGGCGAGTGTTTCTACCACCGAACCACCGGGGCTGAAACAGTCGGCAAAGGCAATCTGATCGAGGCCAAATAGAGGCTAAGAAAAGAGCGCCTGCGCTGAACACTATAGTCGAATTCAAAAATAATACGGCCGTGTTAATGAAATTGGGTTTACAGGAGTGTTGCAATATTTTGTCTGAGTAAAGCAGAGCGAAAGCAATTTGGCAATTTGCTGATATCGCGCGCCTATAATGCCAGCAGGAGCAGTGTTAAAAATAACGAAATACGCAGCATACACGACCTCATTACTTTTGAATCTGACTATACAGAAGTGTACCGATAAGCGAAACGCAAGATTTAGCCGATAAAATTGTATATAAGTCTTTCTTTAGTGATTTTAAACTTACAACCGTTATCATAGTAGTTAATTGGTCGATATTTAAAATATTCCAGAGGCGCTTCTACAAAATCTTCGATCATATTCCATGTAGCTTTTTTCACTCCAGAACGCTCATTTGAATAGCCCTGGCAAGAATTCAAACAATAATAAAGAGATTAGGAATATTATATATCTTTGTTTTTAAAATCAGAGCTGTGTACTTGCAAAACTTTGACTACATGCTGTGTACAGAAGTTTCGAAATCTTTCAAACAATATGTTACAGTCAACTTACCATTTTTAGATGTGCGTATCCTTTCATTGTATAATTATACTTCCAATTGTTGGGAATCTTCCGTGGCGGTACGGCCGATTCATTATAATCCTTTGACAGCTCCAGCCAATCGGAATAAATCTAAAATCTCATATCACTCAATAAGTATGATCAATAAGAGTTGGGAAACAGATCCCATGTGGTCTAGTGGTTAGGATTCGTAGTTTTCACCCACGCGGCCCGGGTTCGATTAACGGCATGGGAATATGTTTTGCAATTTCAATATTAATTGCTTGATATCAGAAGAAACCTTATCACACTTAGGCAAATTGTTGTACTTTAACTGCGGTATTAGTGAACTGATGTTGTCGATGAATAATCCCATTGGTTTGAAGATGTCTTCCTCTATTTTTGTATAGCTTATATATCCGAGAGCCGGACTAATTGTGTTCCTGAAATAAGTCTTTTTATAAACAGTCTAATAAGGTTCAACCAATATCTAACTCGGCTTATCAGCCTAACTCGGCTCAAGCTCTTTCAGTCGATACTTTTACGCATTTCATTTTTATATTCTCAGAAAGCTTTGTATTTTATGTTATCATGATAAACAACTGACCGACTTTCAGCTTCTTGTTGGGGTGATCTTTTATTCCTTAGATGTTGGAAAGAAGATTCTGGTTCTTGAATTCTAAAACCACTCTATACGTTTATGGTAGTATGTAAATTTATCGTCCGGTGTCCACCGATTCAATTACTTTTATGTAAAATATACTATCCTAAATACATAATCATCTTTTCAAAAGAAGAAACACCCGGAGCTTGAACTGTTTAAACCCACCTATCACATCGTGAGTAATACACGTATATAAATAAGAGCACAAAAACGAAGCCTATGAAAGCATTTTCTATTTTGTGGGATCTCATTCTCCTAAACGTAAAGTTTCATAAGAGAGGAGATAAAGTTTAGTCCATAACAAAAAAAAGATTGCTGTGCGCGGTGTTGTGTAAGGTTTGTAAAATCGCTCGTTCTGTGGCAAGATTGGAAAACATATGGTTCGATGCCCAATTTTTTCTTTTTTTTTTCAGAAAATATTATTGTACTAGTTTTATTTTGTATCATATCCAGAAAAAGACAAATACGCAAGCCTATGTATACCACCGGTCGTAGGTCTTTTGTTTGTTTTAGACTATATAAGCGAAGGCTTTTTTTGCAAGCAGGCTTTGTAAACTAAAACGAGATCAATTTATATTACGAGATTTGTAATATAAATATAGTGA
Source organism: Phasmarhabditis papillosa (assembly GCA_034691345.1). Lineage (NCBI taxonomy): Eukaryota > Metazoa > Nematoda > Chromadorea > Rhabditida > Rhabditidae > Pellioditis > Pellioditis papillosa. The sequence goes on along the minus strand of JAQGAV010004585.1, from coordinate 2,370 downwards.
TAAATTTGTGCAGTAAAGTTTTGAGCTAGAAAGGAAGATCATTGTTAATTGATTATACAGATCAATTAAATTATTTGAAGCGGATCTATTTTTTTGAATCAAACCCAAACAGTGGATTTTAGCGAACAACCGTTTGCACACTAGATCGCATCTCCTTTTTACACCTGCGTAGAGCGTGATATTGTTTTGCATAAACCAACAACCAGACTGACTAAAAACCCACTTGTTGAAAAAGAACCGCTGGTCAGATCCAGGACATCGTGCATCTTTGTTGTCAAATAAACCAAATTGGAATAAAGTTGAACTGGAACCCCGGAGTTTTTTTGTTTGAAAAAATGGGTTTTTTTTATTTATCGATTCTTGGGTGAAGTCTGTTTGGAATACAAGATTTGCGTCCCAGTGCGGTCGATCGCACGTTTGCGGAGCCCTGCTTAGGAGCTCTGTCATATTGCATACCCAAAGTCTGTTCACCTATTATCCATGGAAAACCACTTAATTTCACACGTGAAACCGTTGATTTAATGTGAAACGATGGGATATTTTAATAGTTTTAGCCAGCGATGTGCGGAATTCCGCATACCGCATGGGCGTTCCGCAGAATTTTTCGAAAGTTCCGCATTGAGCATCCGCGTTCCGCACTTTTTGAAAAATGGAGTTACGCACATCGCTGGTTTTAGCACATTTTTAGTAATTTTCATAATTATTTTAGGTACTTTAAGTGATAACAGACACGAAAACCATATTTCACCAATAAGAAAAAAGATTTTTCCAACAACTAAATATGTTTTGAAGTATAACAATCTTGGGGAGACTGATTTTCCCCAGGAAACATTTTGCATATGACCTTAGGGTATACCGTAGAACATAGTATATTAAAATATAAAGATTTCGAAAAATTTCAATCGGCTGTAACACTGGTTCGGGAGCATACTATAATCAGTCTTTAAACGCGGTACACCGAGTAGGCGCAGTCCTCTCGCTCGAAGAGAACACAGACAAAATGACTGAAACATGTGCAAAACGAAACCCGGCCCACTCGAAGCCACCCGTTTAGACCGTACGTTTGAAGGCGGACGCTAATAACTAATTTTTGAATTAGCTTATATTTTGCATGCAGGGATGGATGGAACAAAAATTATTTTGTCACACAACGTTTTGTAACCCTAGTATAGTCGGATTCTAAAGTATTACGGCCGTGTTAATAAGCAGTAGTGTTGCAATATTTTGTCTGAGTAAGGCAGAGCGAAAGCAAGTTTTCAATGAGCTGATACCGTGCTCGTAAAATTGCGGCAGGCGCAGTGTTAAAAATAAAGAAATACGCAGTAGACACGGCGTTATTACTTTTGAATCTGACTATACCTGTCTGGGTCGTGGCTTGTACCCGGAAGTCATGGCCATTATATGGTGTTGGTAGGGGCACAATTTTTGCATTTTACAATGATTTACAAACGTTTCTGCCACCTTGAATCCCTATTTGTAGTTTCTTTTCTGGCATTTTCACTTTTACCTTTTCTATTGAAGTAATCGTCGGTACAATGCTAATTTCACATATTTTTATATATAATAAATTAACATATATATGTTTAACGACAATATTACTAATAAAATAAAAAGTTAAGTAATATTGTAAAATCAAGTTAAAAATGAATTATAAATTGATGGAGTTATACATTTTGAGAAACTACAACGTTTCGCCCCTAGGTCTAGACGAAGTAGTTTCGATCAATACGAGGGGCAAATAGACGACATTGACCAAATTTTAGATGAAACATGTGTTTAAAAAGGGTTATGTTCAATGAACGAATAGTCAGTCTTTCAAGCGTTATGCTACGCATGCTATTTGACTGTACATAAAAGGTGGACATTTCACACTTTAGCATTCTACTACTTAATTTATTTAAATTATAACTTGTATAACTAACTTTTTACTGAACAATAATTTTTCCACGATACATAAATCTCTTTTTTAAATTATTTGTTGTGGGAGGCTTTAGTTGTTATTCATTATCATTTTCTCAAATAACCATTCTTGTTTAAATATTTATTACATTGAGTTTTTTCTTTGTATTCTATTCAAGTTTATTAACTCTATTTTAAGATCTCATAATGGCAACTCGTAAAACAGATTTGTTGCCAAACGTTAATTTTGGTTAGTTAATCAAATATGGAAAATTACAATTTATTTGCCTAAAAAACATGTATCTAGTTGCTGCGAAAAATTTCTCTAAATAAAAATCTTTATTATAAGGTTAGCTATATACAGGGCTGCGTATTCAGCAGGCCGGCCTGGGCCAGGCCGGCCTGTTTCGGCCTGTGACGTCACTATTTATTAAACATGCCGGCCTTTTAAATACGAAACCCTGCTGTTTA
>JAQGAV010004584.1:0-10034 GCA_034691345.1 Phasmarhabditis papillosa | reverse complement strand
ACCTATAGTTTCCATTAATCTGGAAACACTGTTGCTCTTGTATAGAACCTGTGTTATTCTTTCCATTTTTGGGGCAGATAAAAATCGGGGTTTGCGGGAATCATAAGAGAACATTCAAGCATACATTACATGGTTGCTCAATCCGGCTTGGGAAGGGGGAGGAATCGAGCCCAAAACCTTGTCTCATCTACTACGCCACCCCCTACGTGGAGCTACGAGGTTACAACAATAATATTATTATCTTTCTAGGTTCTTTTCCCTTTGAACACTTTTCTTGTGTTAGCAGATACATTCTTAATCATCGTACTTATGAAGTAAGTACAACTCTTCGGTCCGCAACAAAAAAAAAATATTTTCGAAAATTCGGCCGAAAGAGGTGTGGATTTAGAAATTCCGTGTTTCCGGAAGAACATTCGGGCTATTAAAGCTATTTTTACAAACGTTAAGGTATTTAATTAACAAAATAAGATTACTTTAGATCGGAATGCGAGTTCATGGAAGAAATATTCTACTGAAAACAATCGACAGTAAGTTATGACAGTTTCTATACTTTTACAGTCTACAAGGGCAATGTTATATAAAAAATTGCCCGAAATCAATCGAAATGTTTTAAAAAGTTGATCGAATTAGTAGTTTTACTACGAGAACATTCCAAAATTAGAGTGAAGGTTGTTTGTACGAAAAACAGTTACAGAAATAATCAGCACAATCAACTTAGACTGCAAGCGCGGTTTGTAGTTAAAGTGCCGCTATGACTGGCTTCCCGTTCAAAAGTGCAATTTTACTCGAGCAAAATCGCTCTTTCCCTTATAAAGTCGGTTATAACGGCACGTTAACTACAAACGACGCTTGCAGTCAAGGTTTTGAAACGGTTTATATATAAATACTTTTAAAAAGAACTTTGTATTTTCAGTGAAAGATGAGGACCGAAATTCAATGAACGGTTGGAAAGTGCATTCGGCCACCCAGAAACTAATGATATATAATCGTTTTCTTGAACCAAATGCATTTAGAGAAACGAAGAATCAAACAAGTTCCAGTTATAGAGGAATTAAGAAAAATGAAGGGTAAAAACTATATAATTATGTTTATATTATAAAATAAAAGGTTCTTATTTGAAACCGTCGTCTCCAATTCAGAAAGCGCAGCACTTTTTTAATAAGACAATTGAAATAGTACACGGTTCGCCAAGTAGATAGCAGAGTTGGTTATTCTAAGCAAATGCATTAAAAATTAAAGTATTGATCTTTCGTTGCGAGACCCGTTGTCCGTTTCTTAACCGACAGAAAATGACCGTTTCAACATGTTGTGGCGCGAGCGAGGGGTACCCCGAGTCTTTGAATGAGCTGCTCTAACATCCCGTCATATCCGTGGTAGTTAAATGTTTATTAATTTCAGTTATGCAGTAGAGCTTCGTCTTGAACTTTCCCGTTCGATGTCTTCTATTGCTATTATTACAATACTTCCATTTACTATAGTTGCTATACTTATTTTATCTGCATGGATTATACCTATAAGGTAAGAATATAATATTAGACTCGATTAGATTAAATAAAATATTTAAATCACATTTTTAGATAATTTATCTTTTTTTAAAGTACTTTCTCTGTTAACTTAAATACGGGACAATACATTAATAGCAAAATATTAGCAGTTCGAAGTTTGGGAACGCTATACCTTTGTTTATTTATATTAATGCTTTAAAATACAGTTAGTATTAACAGGCTGGGTTGGAACAACGCCGGCCGGAACCGGCTTCTTAAATTTTAGCGTACCCGGGTCGGCCCGGCTCGTGAAATTCCCTTTGTTCTTTTTAAACTGTAACAATGGGAAATACAACCTATCCGCCGTAAAAATATCATAAATTCCTTATCTTTATCCACTTTATTTGAACTTAAGATGGTGTAAATTCTACCTGGTGGCTCTTGTTTACATATTATTAATTATAACTAAGAATTGTCTTTATAAGGTTCCATCATATCATGACAGATTCGGAGGTTTAGGTAAGTACTGTGTTATTTAGCGAAATTTATTAATAAAAAAAGGTATTCCTTATTAGAGAATGCTAATTGGAAAAGCTTAAGAAAACATAATGGTTCGAGGTGGATTCGAACCCGCGACCTCTCGCTCCATAGTAAAGGAATATCATTTACCATATTGACTATAGGCGGCTGACTACCCAGCCTATGCCGGCCCGGCCGTCATTTAGTATTGTTCTTTTGGCTTGGTTCAACAAGTTAAGCAGTTAAAAGTTAAACAAGAGTGGCTTGGGCCCCTAAGCCAAATAAAAATAGGACTATTTTTCGCATAAACTGCTTTTGCTACAACACTTTGGTACCCCGTGGTCCCCCGGATATTTTGTTCCCCAAGATAGTGGGTCGGATTAGGGTAATTCCATTCAAGGTCCTTAGTTTCTACAACGCTATAACTAGTGTACATTTATCTGTTAATATTTTTTCAGATTTAATGGCTTTTTCTCTTTGGATAACTTTGTTTATTTCTCTAATGTTACATCTTTTGTTTGATAATTTCCCTTCTCAAATAAAACAAATTGGAATAAGATTTGAGTCATTTGTCTACTCAGTTTTACCTACACTAAAGGATTGTTTGCAAAAATGGGATGAACGAAGATTAGAACATCTTTCTGAAGGTAACTATAGTTTGTATCAAGAACTCCGTTTCCAACACAACATCCGCGTTTAATTAATATTATTGTATAGTCTATCTCAAGACCTACGTTTCCAGCGTGGTATCACTAGCTGGGCGCTGTGTTATAAAATGAATGTACTTTTGAAGAAAACGCACCACGTCGACCGATTTTACGTTCATTTTTTATGGCACTGCACCCCCGCTGGTGATACCTAGCTGGAAACCTAGGTCTTGAGATAGACTATACTTTCGAAAAAATCTTCGAAACCAATATTCCACTAATTTCAATGCAACACTGCTGTTCCGCAGGATTCTGCTCTGGAAACCAAATTCGATCAAATGGAAAAATAATAATATATTTTAGAAGATTCTTATCCCCTTGGTATGGAGCTAATGCGAATCTTCCTTCTATTACTTCAAGTATTCATTCTATTTATTATTACTATTATAAGTTTGTTATAGAAAGAAAATAATTTATTACAAGTATTAAGGACAAGATCAATAATAAACATTAAGACTATAATAATTAACAGCTTTCTAAAAGATCAAAATTAAGAGGTGGAATTGAAAATGAACTATTAGCAGTGTCTAGTAGACTATGGACCAGTGATGTGCGGGTTCGCATTTTTTGAAAAAGACGGGATCCGGGAACGAGATTCGGGATTGTAAAAACAATTCCCGGGATTCGGGAAGGATCCCGCACACCACTGCTATGGACCATATAAAGATTAAGATGACAGTGGCAAGGATCAATAAGATTACCAAAAGAGCTACAGAAATAGAAAGAGTAGCTCTCGATAGAAAGATAAAAAAGGAAATTAGAGAAGGAAGCAGAAAACTAGGATGTTACATGTTTTCTATGAAGAAGCAGGGCTAGGAAAAGGCCGGTCGGCCCGTTGCTTAAATTTTCGGCCCCGGGCCGGCCCGTGAAATACTCAGCAATGGGAAGAAGTAGCTGCTAAGATGAGCAGTTTTTTTAGAACGAGAAGTACAACGATAAAACTCAATAAAACTGATCACAATTTTATGACCAAGGTAAAACCGGAAGAATAGTGCGAAGAATTGTACTGATAGAGAAATTAGATAACCTACACCGGTAAAAAAGAATAATTATAGAGGGTAACAAGTTTGGTAAAGGATGCTACAATCTTGTACTATAAAAGAAGAAAAACACAACCAAGCTAAGCGATACGGCCACCTCCGTCTTGCTTTTAACAACAAAAGTTAACGTATCTAACGGATGAAGATATATTCATTAACGAATAAACTTGTTGTAGTATTGTAATGTGATATGACGTGCTGGCTCATAATAACTGTGTCGAACATTTGATAGAAAAGGATAAGATTCTATCCAGTCAGGTCCGTCGTGTCGCTGAAATTCAATTATGACGCTCCGCTGAGAAAAAATAAGATAGATGAATAGACACTCAGCTATACGTAAAAGGAATGTGCTCAAAATAGTCAAATATGAAGAGCAAAAATATAGTCAGCGCTGAGAGTAATAATGGAGTGTCACTTGCGTATTTTTAGGATTTATAACACCGCACCTGCTGCCAAATGGCACGCGCGTACTTGCAAAGTACAATATTGAACGGAGAGTAGCCGCCAGATGCTGGCGCTGTGCTCGCAAAAGGGGCTCAGACGAGCGTTTAATTCTTTACATTCCATCATTACTCTTGGCGCTAACTATATGAAGTTGCAATAACAAAATTAACTTTGAAGACGATCAGAAAACTTTATTTTCAGACATTTTTGAATTAACGCATTTCGTTTATTTTTGTTGAAGTTTGATAAAAATAAGATTGTTTTCAACAGTGGCAGAATTGTTAAACAACCGTTGGGCTCTGATTCATCAACAAAACAACTTGCTAGATGATAAATAATTGAAACTTTATAATATATTTTTTTAACACTAGTAATCTACATATTATAATAACTTGTGTTGTCTCGATAATTTTGCAGAAACTTTGTTTTGAATGTGAAAGTGTAATTTTTATGATCATGCATATGTATATGCAGAGCTATAACTTTCCAGCAAGCACCATGGTAAACGACGGTGATATATTCAATTTAATTTACTTTTGTTACATCATGTTTAATATTTTTTATATATAACAATATATGCAGTGCGCGGTGATGTTTAAGGTTTGTTAATTCGCTCGTTCTGTTGCAAAATTGGAAAACCATTATATGGTTCGATGCGCAATGTTTTGTTTAATGTAACAAAACATTATTGTACTTGTTTTATTTTGTATCATGTCCAGAAAAAGGCAAATACACAATTGCGGAAGCCTTCGAAGACCACCGCGCTCTGTAGTATTTTGTTTGTTATGGACCATAACACCGCTTCCCTCCAGAATACACGCTATCACTGGATAGAGACTATACTTTTCTACAGTTGAGAACGCGGACATTCGTCGTGCGGCGGTCTAGTTGAAAGGCCTGTTTAACCACTTAATTAACCGAATCTTAATGAGAAAAGATGCGGAACGAGGATTTGAAAAGTCTGATAACAATTGTAAAGTCTAACTGAAAAGAATAATTATGATTAAGATCCCGGTCTTTAGAATATGTTCTTTCATTTTTCCAAGCAGACGACTTTTTGATTTTTTTTGCATTAGAGAAACGGGCCGGCCCATTTCTTAAATTTTCGGCCCGGGCCAACCCGGCCGGCCCGTCACATTCCCAGCCCTGTGGCTGAGATTAACAAATATTTCAAGACCGAACAGTCCTTTAACTTAAAGTTTATTAAATTAACGTTAACTCGCTAAATTATTAAACTTCTAGTTGTTAATTAGTATTCCATACAGGAACAAACCCTTCTTACAAACCAGTTCTTTCCTTCTTCGCATTACTTCTAAGTAATTAAATGTATGTGTATTCCTTTAAGAGGAATTGATCGGTTAAGAATGATTGATTATATCGTCAGACTGGCGCCAGTAGCGCGCTCTAACGCCACTTAGACCGTCAGACGGCGCCCCATAACGAACCCGAAAAGGCATCTAAGAAGTCATGGGATTCCCCCAATTATTATCAATAACATGAACGGCTATAAGTCTTATGACCGAAAGACAAATGGTCAACGAAAATGGACAAAACCGAGAAAGCATAAAGATTAGGGGGGTGAAGAGTAGCACGGAAGAATCGGGAGACTTCTGGAGAAAATTTAGATTGGCTCCCGGGAACGGAACACGAATCTTATAGACCTTTACAATGAAGTATAGGCAGCGCCGAGAGTAATAATGGAGTGTCACTTGCGTATTTTTAGGATTTATAACACCGCACCTCCAGGCAAATTACACGCGCGTACTTGCAAAGTACAATATTGAATGGCGAGTAGCCGCCAGATGCTGGCGTGGTGCGCGCAAAAGGGGCTCAGACAAGCGTTGAATTCTTTACACTCCATCATTACTCTTGGCGCTGACTATATTTCCTTTTCTTATGAGAATGATGTTTTTTGAACAATGTTACACAAAGTTTGCATAGAACGAGAACTTTGTCCAGCGTACCTGCAAATTCTGTTATATTAATTGTGATAATTGTAAAAAAATAATGTGTCTACCAGTTATTCTGACAAATTGCCTCCTAAGACTAAATGTACGAAATCCGTTACTGTTCAGAAGATTCCGGAATGAATGACCGAAACCCTGTACCCAATACTTATACAATATAGTCTGCGGACAAACTATATGCAAGTTAAAGGTCTAATCGCTCGATTCAAAACGCGAAAAACAGATATATTTGCTATTATAAATCCATTGATTGAAAAAAATAAGGTAGGTGTGGTGTATTACCTTACATCATTGTCTAGTCCGTGTTTTCGCGCTACCGTATACCCTTGCATAATCCTTGACCGCCGACTATATACAATACTGATTGTGATACGAATGATTCAGCAAAATAAACATCAAACACCTTCTGGCCAATTGTTAGCATCTAAGTAGCCTAAATCCATTTATCTTCGTGTAGGGTCACACCCAATGTCCGACTCATAATCGGTCTGTTGTCGATATTAGTCGTAGAAACAGTGTATTATCAGATTAGAAAAAGAAAGAAAATCATTATATCCACACGTGAGATTGCGAAAAGCACGTATATTACACATGAACTTTTGTCAAAAGGACCAAAATACAGTCTTTGCTTGTCTTTGCAATGTCTGGTAGAAGAACTGAGCGTTCTATGGTTGTAATATATATGTTTTATAATTTGTAGTATTATATTAGTTTTAATAAAAGGTAGAATAGTATTCAACTTTAGTATGTAACAAGTGCTAGCTTTCCAGCGCGGTAACACGAGCGGGGCGCAATGTTATAAAAAATGAAAGTAAAATCGGTCGACGTAGTGCGTTTTCTCAAGAAGTACATTCATTGTTTATAACTCGGCGCCCCGATCGTGATACCGCGCTGGAAACCCATGTCTTGAGATAGACTATATTTTATATTACCTATTCTACCTCTTTCTTAAGTTCGCTCTAGACATAATTATTAAAGAAGTATCTAATTGTGGTTGTATTAATTACTTCAGATCTTCAACAGAACACATTTCTTCAATTCAATTTCTTTGTTCCAACTTTTCCGAATCTTTCGAACTATTTCTTCTGTATAGTACAATATGCTTTTCTGATTTCTTCTATAAATAGTCTTACGGTCTTATTTCTATTCTTATTTATCTCATTTTGAACCTAATTGGAAAGTTCTTTCTTGTGACAAATCACAACTAATTAGCCGTTTCCACTGTGAATAAAACGCGTGATGGTCAGTCAAATTAAGTAGAGTTGATGTGCAGCACACGACCAGAAGAACAAGGAAGGCGATACGCAGTTAAGAGATTGCATATGTAGGGTAAAAGATTACATGGTTCTTAGTTTAAATGAGTGAAATATTAGAATAATAAATAATATAAGATATTATTTACTTCCTGTATCACTCGTATCACACAATGAATGTAGCTGTCTTCGAAACAGGGCTTCGGCCATTCATTCCGAAATCTTCTGAGCAGAGACGGCTCATTTCTAACATTCAGTTTTCGGGTGCACGAAACATGGGATAAATAAGCTGCTGGTTTCTGAGCCTTGTGCAGCTATGGGGAGTCGAACCCACAGCCTCAGGTTCTCTTGGGTTCTGAGTCCGCTGCTGTGTCCGCATTGTCAAAAAATTCTAAAGTAAACCCAATCCATCGTCCATTAGGATCAAAATGAGAATAATGAAAATGAAAAGTGATACTGTTTTTCAAAGAAATCAGAGAAGGATATTGTACTAGTATTGTAGAGACGAAATGATAGAGAGATTCGGAAAATTGGAAAAAAAGTAACTGAATTGAAGAAATTCATTCTGTTGAAGATTAGGGTTTTTTCGAACAATCTGCCCTACGATTAGCATTTACTCATCTTTTCTGAGTTTCATTTCACTACTATTATTTTCAGAAGAGTTGGCGACGATACACATCTGGGTTCTTAACCAGGAACCGGTTCCACTCATTTTTGACCATGATCTGTGCCCTTTTAGTTCATTTGAAATCCTGAAACGGCTGGAGAAGGCTTGTGAAACCAGCTTTAGCCTAATGGTTAGCGCAGCGGTTTCTGAATCCGTGAGGATCTGGGTCTGTGGGTTCGACTCCCCGTAGCTGCAGAAGGCTTGCGAAACCAGCAGCTTATTTATCCCATGTTTCCTGCCCCGAAGACTGAATGTTAGAAAGGAGCCGTCTTTGGTCAGAAGATTCCGGAATGAATGGCCGAAGCCCTGCCTCGACGAAACCTACTATTATTGTGATACGAGTGATACAGGAAATAAAATACAAATTTTAAACACCTTAAAACATTCCAATATTGTAAAAATCCTTATGTAATACCATTATTTTACTAGTTTCACGGCAGTTTTTGTTGTTCCTCGTAACTGTTTTCCTTGTGAGTAATCCTTGATTGTAAACTTTACAACATTTTTATTTCTTTTTTCGTTGAAAAAAAAAGAGAAAAATCAAAAACCACTTTTGTTTAGTTTTGTCTGTTGACAAATGTTCCTTGTTGAAATACGATGATTCGAATTTTTTTTTTGTTGGCCCGAAAATTAAAGATGTTCGAAGGAATGAATGGGTTTGTAGGGATTTGTAGTCGAAAGGGATTTATAGCCAAAGTCTAGACAATTCAATGGGGGAATATAATACAATGTTTATTGTTTTCCCAGACAAATAACAAAAAAACATAAAGAACAATAGATCTCAGGAGGCTCAGAAACCAGCAGTTTACTTATCCTATATTTCCTGTGCCCGAAGACTGAATGTTAGAAAGGAGCCGTCTCTGCTCAGAAGATTTCGGAATGAATGGCCGAAACCCTGCTACCAGAGAAATTAACCGTTAAACAAGCAATTCAGGAACTAAATAATATCTTATATTATTTATTATTCTAATATTTCACTCATTTCAACTATGCATCATTTAATCGTTTACCCTTCATCTACTCTCTGTGACTAGCTTGATTGTGGCGGAGTAACATGGTCAGTCGCCTCTCAACACTTGTCTCTTTATATAAAGGAATTGTAAAACAGGGATATTGTGATTTGAAAAGGAGGGAGTCGATAATATTTAACTTTGTGATTTGTTTATTTAACTGTATTTAACTTTAATAGTAGTGTTAAAACTCGCCTATGCCGACATTGCTTACAATATAGCGCATAAAAAAGACAAATACGCAATTGCGGAAGCCTATGTATACCACCGCGCTCTGCGGTCTTTTGTTTGTTATATACTATATATATCTGAATTCGACTGACTAAACCTTGCCCGTTGCCTGCCACTCATCTTCTCCAATAGAGTCAGTCTATCTCTTTTTGGTTCAATGCCTTTTCTCTTTCTTTATATAATTAGATTAATATGTTTATTACATAAAAAGATAATCTTAAGACAAATAAAATGGCGCCGCTAGTTTCGGTTTTTCACGCGATTTAACAGCATCCGAAATGCGATTAAGACAGAGACCAACATGAACCCAAATGAACCAAAGAGTGTGGGGGGATAGAGGTTGAAAGGAAAATATATAGTCAAAATTCCTGGTCGAATTTAACCCTTAGTTCTCGAATGGGTATGGGGTAAGAATATTTACTTGAAGACGATAGGAAGAATATGTGCGATCAACAAGACAGTAGAACAAGAGATGAGAGTTGGCTGAGCAAATCCGCGGTCGGCGGAGAATTAGTCATTAATAACATTACTACTTGGATAGGAAAGTGATATCGAATAGTTTGAGATGGCACAGTTAAAATGAAAACATATAGTCAAACACAAAGCAAATACAAAGCAGTGTAATTAAATCTGATTCTGTTCGAGCCCCTTTTGCATGCTCTGGCCAGCTAGTTGCAGAGATGTCAAAGGAACATATTGTCCTGTGGTTTTT
>JAQGAV010004583.1:0-10040 GCA_034691345.1 Phasmarhabditis papillosa | reverse complement strand
CGTAGACTTAGGCTTATTTGGGATAGGCTTAGGCTTATTTTGTATAGGCTTAGGCTTTTTAATAGTGAAATAAACTAAAGTGAAAAGATGGAAAGATATTGTTAGGCTTCTTTGATCCTATTTCTTTGATCCTAGACAAAAATAGCTCCGATCAGTGCCCAAGACTGCCAAGGCGCAGAGATTCAGCCATTCATTCCGGAATCTTCTGAGCAAAGACGGCTCCTTTCTAACATTGAGTCTTCGAGTGCACGAAACATGGGATAAATAAGCTGCTGGTTTTCCAAGTCTTTTGCAGATACGGGGAGTCGAATCCACATCCTCAGCTCCCAGCGGATTCAGAGACCGCTGCTCTAATCACTGGGCTAAATCACAGATTTAGCAGCGTATTCATTACACGAAAAAAGTAGACCACATAATATTTGTGAACTTACAAACTCGGGTTTATGGTTTTTTTTTTCGAACATATAATGTCTTCATAGCTATGACTATTCTACAACATTTAAACTTTTTACAAAATATGTTATTGAAACAGAAATAAACACTTTGTTAACTATATTGATTGAAATGGAGATCTGAATCAAAGCTCATTTTAGATATAAACACCATATGATATGGTCCATATCTATTAAATAGACTATAACTATATTAAAAATTATGTCCGGAATGAATACGAGTTTTAAAAGTATAGTAGGCGGACTAATCGCTTGCAGTTAAAGGTCTAATAAATTAAAATTGGAGCATATATTTGCTCTAATTACTCTAATAAGCTCTAAATACTTTGCAGTTCGTACCGCAACCACTTGCAAGCGATTAGTCCACCGACTATACTGTGCAATATTTTGGCAAAACGAGAAATTAAAACTGTTCAACTCAAAACTCAAAACCGGACTACTTAGAAAAACGTCTTCGCTCATTTTGAGACAAAGCGGAACGTAATTTGAGCTAGAACGTTGGTTTTTTCTTCCTTTTCAAAAAGGTTGAAGTGTTATTTATCGTGAGAGAATGGCGTGGATTTTCGTTCAAAAGTGAGCGGAGCAAAGTTCTCTGCGGAAATAAGACAATGGGAGGTCGAATGGGGCGGAAAGCGGTGCTAATTATTAGGACAGCGGTGGTTTTACTGATTTTAGTAGGCGGAATACAGGGCTGGGAAGTTCACGGGCCCGGCCGTGAACTTGGCCGAAAATTCTCAATGAAAAATGAAAAAATCCACTGATTTAGGTGAATATTTTGATAAATAGTATCCAAAAACATCAATAGGTAAACCTTTTTGCATTATTTATTGTTAATGAAAGAAAATAGCACTGAAAACTAACTTTTTCGAACAATATCCGCTAAAAAATATGAAATAGACTAGGGCCGGGGCCGAAAATTTGAGCAACGGCCGGCCCGGCCTGCCTTTTCCCTGCCTTGACGGAACACGCATGTTTTATACATACAGTATAGCAAGATCTAGGTTTTGAGCGCGGTATACTAGCGGGAGGCGGTATTATATCAAAATATAAGGACAATCGGTGGATTCTTCAAAAGTACATTCATTTATATTTAGCACCGACTCTCTCCAGGATCCTGCACTGAAAACATAGTAATAGAACATAATATGATATGTTTCAGAAGTAAATGGATACGTTAAACTGCAATTCTTCAGGTCTCAAGTAAATATAACTTTTAATAATAAAGGTGGCTTGATCGTAGGGTGGGGTTCGGCCTGGTAAACGGTATGGTAAACCGGTAAAACGGTATACCGGTATACCGTTTTACCGGAAAATTTTTATTGTAAATTTACCGGTATACCAGTTTACCGGTAAATTGCCAAAAAGTTTACCGAATCGCCACCCTACTTGATCGGGCTTGATAAGAACAAAAAATTGCTCATCGAACCATATAAAGGAAGTATACTTTTGCAACAGAACGAGCGATTTTTGAAACCTTAAACCACATCGCGCACTGCAGTCTTTTTTGTTATAGACTATAACAATTATAAATTATAATGTTTATGAAAAGTAGTACTTTATAACTGAAGACAGCAAAAGTAAGTTTTAGCATGTCTAGCCTAATAAAATGTTATAAATTCTGATATAATATTGGGTATTTGCTGCAGCTAGACGCATAATTAGGTTTGTGATTTTGCGCCTTTTGACATAAACCCGAGCAATATGAAATTTGTACTGAAAATATCACTATTACATTTGATATTTATACAATTTTAACTTAAAAAAATGATTGTTGATATTTAATTTTGCTTAAATAATATACATTTAAGTAAATAAGAACTAATGGGCTTGTAAGAAGAATACTTCCTGTAAGTAAAACACAAAATTTGAGTGCAATACGTAGAGAAAAATTTGTTTCCTAGTAGAAATTAGAATTATAAGTAAATTTTCATGCAAAAAAGTTGTCATCTGGGTACTTACGGATGTCTAGAGATTCAAATGCGTTCCATCCAATTCAAAAAATAGAACATGAGCATGTTGTGAGGGCAAGGATGTTAATAGGCCGGCTTGATATTTTTATGCCCAGGCCAGGCGGGGCGGAATATCGAAAACTAGCTCTGGCCTTGCGTCTAACGTCAGAATTTCTCGCCCTGGACAGGCCCGTGAATCTCGACCACCTGGTTGAGTTAAGGATGGGTTCATTAAGAGCTAGCTTTCCAGCGTTTTACGATGAGAACAAGTAGAACTGCCGTTGATTTAAAGGACTTCTCCAAAAGTACAAAACACCTCTGCTACTCATGACACGCGCTAGAAAGCACATTCTTGCAACAGACTATAGATATTAAAGATAAAACATCTCTATAGTCAGCGCCGAGAGTAATAATGGAGTGTCACTTGCGTATTTATAGGAATTTAAACACCGCACCTACAGGCAAATTGCACGCGCGTACTTGCAAAGAACAATATTAAACGGAGAGTAGCCGCAAGATGCTGGCGCGGTGCTCCCAAAAGGGGCTCAGACAAGCATTGAATTCTTTACACTCCATCATCGCTCTTGACGCTGACTATAGTTTGCTAGCCTTTTTTATTTAAGAACTTCACTTCTTCAAGTCTCTTAGCATTAAAAGTTGTGTATTCCACACATAGCTTGCCCTATAAAGATTCTTGGTTCAACTGGTTCCATCTATACATTTATTAATAGGTTTACTGCACACCTTTCCAGTAATCTGTGACTTATTCAGTGCATTCATTCTTTGATGCTTTCGGATATACGATGTGGGTTTCAATACGCCAGGGGTCTCACGAAATTATATGGTTCGATGCGCAATTTTTGTTTGTTGTCAAAAAAATATTAATTTACTAGTTTTATTTTGTATCATGTCCAGAAAAAACAAATACGCAATTGCGGAAGCCTATGTATACCACCGCGCTCTGCGGTCTTTTGTTTGTTATTGTTCTATAGTTGTTAGTGGTAATGCCGCTGGTTATCATTGACAGATTCGATTGGCTGTCCTTAGGTTGGTCGTTTGACTGTAATTTGAATAGATGTAAATTGATCGAAGGTTCTTGAAAGAAAAAATACAACAAAAAGATTTATTCGCACGAAAACAAATCATTTGAAAAGAATATTGCAACCAATGCCCATTAAAGGTATAACCAACATTAGTAGCAACACTAATACTTCTAGGCGAGAAGTTAGCGAAGTAACAGTTGACCACGTCGAATTATCTGCAACATCCTAATTATATAATATTAAAATAACTTCCTCTTTAAAGCTTTTTAAAGCTAAAGTTCCTCCAGAACACTACGATCAAGAACGTGAACTATCAACAAGAGTGACACAAATGATCTAGCGTTCGAACAATAAATATTCTATTATATTCTATTCTAACATAAGTCTTATTAAAAAACAGGCCGACCCGGCTGGCCTTCATGCATGAAGATATATATATATATATATTTCAACATGCATAATTACTTAAGCAAGATCGGTGGTTGTCTTACTGACGAGCCCGGCCACCGCTCGTAGCTGTTTCGTATAAGACTGTTCTTAAGGAAAAACGAAACAGTTCCATCAAATAGTTTATTTCAAACTTTATTATTCCAAAACTTAATTTATTAAAATTATAACTTGTTGCTAACTTTTTAGTAAACAATAATGATTCCCGTTAAAAAAACCTTTTTAAACTTATTACCTTTTGTGTTCATTGGTTCGAATGCAATGAAGTCATTGTTGTATAATCTACTCCTTTTCGCATTGCAATAACGCTTATCTTGCTTAACTTCCAAGAAAACTTTTCCAGTATCGATTTCTTTTCTGAACATTTCACAGTTCAAAGACTCTCTGTTTATATTGTTAAGAAGTATATCCGACACCCGAAACTTGGTTATGAATGGCTATAGTTAACGCCACCTACGGTATAGTCTGATTCAAAAGTATTAATGTTGATAGTAAAAATAAAATAATAATATTCTAATTTTATCTGGGCCTTATTTGCTGCCGAAGTGCCAGTTCATGGCGCCTTCACACCGTGTAATGTTATTTGTGACTTTTAGCAGGTTTGGGAATTCGACGGGTCAGCCCGGCCGGGCCGGTGCCCGGGCCGAAAATTTTAGAAACTGGGCGACCCGGGCCGGCCTTCTCCCTTTTAGTAACTTTGACCTACTGAAGTACTGCCTTGACTTCGTCGCGATTGAGCTCTCTAAGATAGCGTCCGTTTACGGCGATTAGCTCGTAATAATTAGATCTGCCCTTGAAAATGACGTTCTCTCCTAAAAAATGTTAGTTAACAATAATAACCACCTCTTTTTCAAATTTATATTGTATAAGAAAACCCTCGAGGATATTTTTTTGTGCTTTTTATAATAATTTCAAAGTTTAATTGAAAAAATTGTGTTTAGAGCTGTGTTATAGTTTATAACAAACAGACCTCGGAGTGCGGTGGTATACCTAGGCTTCCGCAATTGCGTATTTGTCTTTTTCTGCGCATGATACAAAATAAAACTAGTACAATAATATTTTTCTGACAACAAACAAAAAATTGCGCATCGAACCATATAATGAAAGTTTAATTTTGTCAGAGAACGAGCGATTTTCGAAACCTTAAACAACACCGCTCATTGCAGTCATTTTTTGCTATGGACTATACCTAGCTTTATTCGAGTAATATAGTGAGCAAACTTCGCGGGTTCACTTTCTGTGGCGCAAGAACAATATCTAGAGTTCACTGCAATGTTCAATGGCCATAGAATCGTTGATTCGAGAGTAGCCGAAGCAAACTCGTAGTATTCTAGGTCTGAAAATAATAAATTATGAACTGGCACAACTTATACAGTGTAATTTATTTCCTCTAATCGCACATATAGTCCATCTCACGACCTAGGTTTCCAGCGCGGGCGCCGTGTTTTATAAAATGAAGGTAAAATCGGTCGACGTGGTGCGTTTTCTCCAAAAGGACACTCATTTTATATAACACGGCGCCCCGCTCGTCATACCGCGCTGGAAACCTAGGTCTTGAGATAGACTATATCACAGAAGAACTATAAAGTTCTTCGGCGCAGGGTTTCGGCCATTTATTACGGAATTTTCTGAGTAGAGACGGCTCCTTTCTAACATTCAGTCTTCCGGTACACGAAACAAGGGATAAACAAGCTGCTTGTTCCCAAACCTTCGGCAGCTACGGGGAGTCAAACCCACAGCCTCAGATCCTCATGGATTTAGAGACCGCTGCTCTAACCACTTGGCTAAAGCACACGGACATCCAAGGGTACGTGTTGTAACGGGAATCGTTAAAATAAGCTTTTTTTTGTCGACCTGACTGACTATCGAACTTATAACGTTCCTTCACATTAACTTTGCCATCTTTCTCGACTAAATTAAATATATTTAATATATTTTAGCTTTACAAAACTTACATTTAAAGTCTACAATATCACAAGCTGATTTGCCGAATTTGCTTATCGATTGCTTTCTTGTTGCATTGATTTCCTTTATAAGAGTCTTCGGGTCGGGTAAGATTGTCAATTTTTCATAGACCTTTTGCAAATTTTCCTTCAGCCAATTCATGGTAGCATCCAGATCAGTTTCCATATTTCCTGTAAAGGAAGCTGTTTATAAAGTTGTTTCTCTTAAAAATTAACTATTATTATAGTCCGTGACAAGAAAGACTGCCGTCAGCGGTGTTGTTAAATGTTTCAAAAATCGCTCGTTCTGTGGTAGGACTAAACTTCCATTATATGGTTCGATGCGTAATTTTTTGTTTGTTGTCAGCAAAATATTATTGTACTAGTTTTATTTTGTATCATATCCAGAAAACGACAAGTACGCAATTGCGGAAGCCTATGTATACCACCGCGCTCCTAGGTCTTTTGTTGGTTATAGACTATATTATAACTAGTGCATAATCAAGATAAATGAACTAGTGTTAAATCATGGGGGGCTACCCTCAAATAAAAATCTATTCATCCTTTTCAAGAAACTAACCAATTTTGACTATTTCGTTTTCCGAATTTGAATCCTTTGTTTGTTTTAATTCGTCTAATTGCTCGGCGCTTCTTTCCAACTGCTCCTTTTCGTCACGCAACTGATCTATGGCTTTTGTTAACTTTTCATAGTTAGACTTCAGGTCGATGAGGGCCTTGAAAAAGAAAAGGTTAAAGACAAATAAGATACAAGGATTTTGTTGAACATTTGTATATTTCTTCACTAATATAGTCAGATTCAAGAGTAATAATATAGAGGCTATGGGTTCAATTCCTCCCCCATCCAAATCCTTATTTGGCCCCCGTGGGATGTATGCCTAGCAATACTTTGATTTTATTGATAAAAAGCAACTAGAAACCCCTTATGTTTGGTTTTGAGACATTGGTGGGCGGGGCCGGGCCGAGCCGGAGGTCAGTTTTGAAGAATAGAGAATTTTGGGCCCGGCCCGTTGAGAGGTCTGTCTAACATATTACAGTAACAACTAGTTTAGCTATTTTGATAGTGTTCAATAAAAGTATTCTTACTTAAACCTACTTTAAGAGAAGTTTCAATTTCCTTCATCGTATCCTTACGAACTTCACCGAATCCAGTCATTTCCAAACTGTACAACACAAGCAATCTATGGTATAAAGTATGCATACAAGTTAACATATTGAATATAAAATTTCACTGGAATACGGTAAAATACATACTTAAGCAAACTAATTCAGTGGATTGAAATTATGAATAAACAATTGTTTTATAGTGTAGGCCCCGCCAGAACGAGGTTTGTACGCTGTTGCTCGAAGCAAATATGTGACGCTTTTTACTATTAGCGAGCATTTATAAAAATCAAAATAATAATAATTTGAAAAATCAATATTATTAGAAAGATGAAAATAAAAGTTAGCAAATAATAAATGGCAAATTACCGAAGCGTAATTGATACAATAGGGTAACTATTTCGCTTTACCCATATGGCTAAGAAGACATTGCTCTGCTCAGTGTCCAAATAATTTTGTTTTCTAATAAAAATAAATAAAAAAAAGTAACAAATCCTCAAAACTAATATTTATCTTTTTGTGGTTGACCGGATACCAACAGTAACAGCAATTTACCACTGGGTACCGGCGGATACATATAAACAACACGGGTAAAACGGGTACGCATAGCTACCAGCCGATACAAACGTTACCACTGAGGACATTCCGTTACCAACGGATACGAATAGTTACCGGTAGTGGCTGCGTCTCTCTAACAATTGTCTATATAAAAATCTACATAAGCTAACATTGAAAACCAGATAGCCTTTGAAAAGGCACTACTTCAGCAGTCGGCGCAGATATGGAATAATACTTTGCATATGGGCCGCTAGTAGCCACAAACCAGCGAGCAACCATTTTCAATAATGTACTACGCATGAATTTTAAAGAAATAGACTGAAATTTAGGAACAAAACTTTACTAAACAAAACAATTATAAGAACAAATAAACAAGTCAATATGACTGTGAATAAACAATATAAGAATAGACGAACGGTTCACAATTTGAACAACTCAGGCCTCTCTAGGGATGTAGTACTAATTATCAGAATTCATTCCTTCATCCTGAAAATATAAAGTATTTGAATAGTAACAAAGTTGATATTTTAGTCTATTTTAAAACCTAGACTTCATTGGGTCGGCCTCATACAATACGCGGTGTAGTAAATGTTGTCTTCAAAAGTTTCCAGCGATTTTGAATGCAAATTTTGCAACACCCCACATCGTATGAGGCTGGCGCAATGTAGTCCAGCCTTTGAAATGGACTATAATTGGTTAAACTAGATGGAAACAAGCCCACAATCGTCGTTTTGAATAACTTTTCCAGATAAGCTTTTACGAAAATATTTTTTTTTCGGCTATCGGTAAGTTAGACGTTATGACGTATTACAAAGTGTTAAATTTACAGTCAACTATACTTTTTAGGGTGTAGATAGTGAATGGCCTGGCTTGGGCAAGGTCACGCTCGTTGAAACTACTGCAACTAACCTCAATTAGTAGCTCCTGATCCTCATCCGAGTTCTCATCATCAGATTCCTCATCGGTGTCGATTTCATTTTCCTGTAACTATCTATGTTAAACACGTCTTAGAATAGACCTCCGTTTTTATTTTACTGTTCAACTAAAATCAATCTCATTTTCTAAGAAACCGAAATTTAATGCGTATGAGGTAGCTTAGGTTTGCGGCGCATGTTAAGGCTTGTTCACCACCACGACGGCGACGGCGACGGCAACGGCAACGGCGACGGCGACGGCGTGGGTGTTCACCACCCCTACGGCGACGGCGACGGCGACGGCGATGGCGTGGGTGTTTACTACCCCAACGGCGAAGGCAACGGCGCGAAACCATCGAGAAACAAAGAAATCAACAAATTTTTATCTCAACAATTAAAATAATAACAAAGATATATTACCGGCTTGACGAATTGTTTGCGCCAAACATTGAATTTTAGGTTGAAGCCAAATATTGCATATATTTTTCAATATATCTATCAAGTACTGAAAAATTATAGTTGTGTATTTCTATTGCTTTACCTAGCTTTTTAAACTGTGATTAATTTTGCAATTAAATCGGGGTCTGAAAGTACGGTCATGTACAAAAGCCATTTATCTGGAATATCAAATATCGTTCAGAAATATAAAAAAAGGTCGAATTTTGAACGGCGCCGTATGGGACGCCGTCGGTAAAATCAAATCATTTTGATTTTAAATTTTTTTCATTCGAATGGAAAACCACGCCGTCGCCGTCGCCGTCGCCGTGAGTGCCGCCGTTGGGGTGGTGAACACACCCGCCGTCGCCGTCGCCGTCAGTGCCGCCGTGAGTGCCGCCGTCGCCGTCGCCGTCGCCGTCGTGGTGGTGAACAGCCGTCGCCGTCGCCGTTGGGGTAGTGAACACCTCTTTAATTCGACCATCCGGCCCGGCCCGGCCCGGCCCGGCCTGACCTCCAAAATTTCAGGCCGGGCTGGTAACCAGCTCTGGACAGGGGGGACTCGTGAAATCTAATTGCTTGTTTGCAGTTAAAGCTTTGTTTTTTGTCTTTAATCTTAGGCTATTTTAAAGGGATAACGTAATCTCTTATGTGATCTGGTCCGAGGCTGTATGCATGGAAAACCATTTCATTTCCCGCTAAACTTATTTTCCGTATGCGCTTGGGAAATGTTTCCCACGGAAACTATTCATTTCCCGTTAAAGGTACCTAGACATGGGTTTCCGCCAATACGGTAATACAATCTCAAAAATGGTTTTTTTGGTGTGAAATCATCAAAAGTTGACATTTTTGCTATATCTAAAATTGATTATAGCTTAGAACTGTTTGACGGAATGGAATCTGTAACAATTTTGAAAAATCCTTTATTGCCCAAAAAGTTACCGGAGAAAAAAGTTTTTCACTCATATCTTCTAGGTCCTTGAAAAATGATTATTATTTTAGTTTCATTAAACGGACCCTTAAGTTTAGCACATTTTTCATTAAAAAATGAAGCAAAAATATTCATTTTGCAGGAAGTTATGGCCAAAACATTGATTTGTCATCATTTGTAAACACCGTGCAGTCGTAACGTATTCGCAAATGCTCGTTTTGCGATAAGAAATACCCAAAATTGCCC
>JAQGAV010004582.1:0-10044 GCA_034691345.1 Phasmarhabditis papillosa | reverse complement strand
AAAAAGACGCCATGATATTTTTCTAGTAACAAGCAATAAATTGCGCTTCTAATCATACCAAGAACATCTACTTTCGATGACAATTGAGCGACTTCTGAAAGCCTTTATAACACCGCGCCTTGCCGCCTTTTTCTTGTTACAGACTATAGGATGAAAGGTTTATAAATCTGTGGAACCACGATGATGAAGTTCCATATGATATGTGCAAGGTAAAACCAAGAAAAAGAGTTTTGAAAATGCTTCACTATTAAATTTATACAATCCGCATAAGCGTTTATAGTTTGGACGGTAACTTATAAATAATTCCCCGAAATCTAAGTTCCCAGGGTTACTGTAGTTCATTCCTATTACTTTCAGAGACAGAATGAGCCTTTCAATGCCCCGCATGCCCTCCAGTGCCGCCCAGTTCAACGAGTAAGTTATCACGGCAGGACCCAATCAGAAGACAGTCTAGAATCTTATGGAAATCCTAATGAATTACAAAAAACCCATCATTTGCTTCATAAGATTCTATTTCAAGCTTACATACTACTAAAAAACATAGTTTCACCTGTTAAGACACCTAAACAGAGGTTTTGCTAGTTTTTTTGTTTCGAATTCAAGCATCTAAAATCCAACTGCTCAACCGGCTGGGCTGACTAAAAATGTTTCCCAAATTTTTGCAGGACCCGGTCAATTTTGTTTTCAAACGGGCCAGCACGACTCAAAAACGTCACTTTTCGACTCACAGCTTCCATATTTCTCCACAAAATTATTAATGTAATTGGAGCCTTTTTCAGCGAAGCCTACGATCGTTGGTTGCAAGAAATGTCAGCGCAAATGTTTCATAAACGAAGTCTCCGCCCCTTCCAATAAAGCTCCGCTCCTGACTCCGCCCACTTTCATTGGATAAATCTGCGTTTAGACTATTGTTTCCACTCTGTTTTAAAGCTAAAGATCGTTTAATGAAAACTAAAGTAATAAAGAAGTTATGTTTTGTTTAATATAATATAAATTGTAGATATAAAGTGCTAAATCCTGAAATATACCACGATAACTGTTGATTTCTTCGAGACATGGTTTCGGCCATTCATTCCGGAATGTTCTGAGCAGAGACGGCTCCTTTCTAACATTTAGTCTTTGGGCGCACGAAACATGGAATATAAGCTGTTCTTTTTCCAAGCCTTCTGCAGCTACGGGGAGTCAAACCCACAGCCTCAGATCCTCGTGGTCAGTATCTAATACTACTTTAGCCTGCAAGCTTCGCAAGAAGAAACCCCTGTTTCCCAACCTCTGAATCTATCTATAAACTCATTATAAACAGATCTAAACATTTGTTATGGTCAGAGGCGAGAGTAATAATGCAGTGTCACTTGCGTATTTATAGGAACACCTGTAGACAAATTGCACGCGCTAACTTGCAAAATACAATATTGAAAGGAGGAAAACAAAAAACAAGCTGGCGCGGTGCTCGCAAAAGGGGCTCAGACGAGCGTTGAATTATTTACACTCCATCCTTACTCTTGCCGCTGACTATAACCTCTTATAAGAAAACTCATTATAATTATAAGAATATAAACGCATTATAAACAGGTCTAAACATTTGTTAAAGTTTTATAAATCTATGTATCGGAGCTTAACTAGAGCACCAGGAAGTCATGAAAACCCATTTCCAGGTCCAAACTGGCTCCACAGCAGTTCCGGTCGTTTCCAATATTAACTAAACTTTAAAAGTTCATATAAGTCTGGTTTAAACTGAACTTTGAACGCTAAACACTGCTTTTTCTTTCTGACAAACGCAGTATATGCATAGTTGTTAATTATTTGCACTTGTTTCTGAATGAAATGACGATGAATTTGAAGGGAATTGAATTTCAATTCGAACGAGAAGTCCTAACAATAATTGTTAACATTGAAAGAAAGGTCTATGTTTCACATTTAAAGCTTGTTGGTTGGAAAATCCGTAGTTTCATTAGATAGTTAGGTGGGGTAAAAATTATCTCAACAAAGCTTGTTGAACAATTTAATCAAACTCTATAACAGTTTGTAGAGATGATTACTTGCGGTTGATTATCAAGCTTGACCGAACATTCCAAGAAGAGTTGGCTTCTAACAGAAACAGAACCTGCCCTTCTCAAAATGTTATGGTCAGGCTTTCTCAAGCCTCTGGCTTTTACTAAGTCGAGCCGAGTCGAGGCTCCACATTTCAGCCAATTTTGATTCTGTTTGAGGGAAATTTGGAAAAATGACTTGACTATGTAAGCTTGCTAGGTAGATCCCAAGTTCTCCAATTACCCTAATATCAAACCTTAATAAAGCAAAAAATAGTAATTTCGTCTTGTCGAAATCTTGACTCAAGTAACTACACGCTAGGTTAGATTAGTAACCACGCGGCCTTTGGCTTCCCGACCTTTTTCCATTGTGAATTTCAAGTTCTCCAATTACCCTAAAGTTCTATTTTGACCACTTTTGGTTTTGTTATGGCCGCTGGCCATGACCCTTTCTTACCAAACAAAGAATTAAACGAAAAAGAATCCATTTATTTACAAATATCTAAGATTTGACCCGCAAAATAATAATAAAAATACAATAAAACACGTAAAAATAGAGTATAAAAGGGTTTTAGACGGTTTATGTAAGAGTTATTGAGCGTAGATTAGTCGGCAGTCAGAACAGATTCTCTTAGTGTAAATTAAAAGGTAAATAATGAATGGAAGTATGTAGAAGGCTAACGAAAGACGCCATACTGACTGGGGCTGCGCTGCTGAATCTGGAAAAATAGAAGTTATTCTTACTATAAAAGGTTTATTACATTTTCAGTCTGTTTTGAAACAGAGATTGCACTTACTAGACTTGAAAATAGACTATAGTCTGTTTCAAAACCTAGACTGCACGCGCTGTGAGTAGATATCCCAAGGTGGTGTAAATTTTTGCCTTCAAATTTGCATTTTCTACACTCCGTTATTCGTTTTGAATCCGACTATTGAAACGAATAATTTATTTATTTAATGGTAATTTGTGCTTCTACTAGGCACCAAGGGGAAGAAATTTAATGGGATGACCCATTATCAGCAAGCCACATAGTGAAGATTTCTTTTGGAAAAAAAAATGAAAAACACAACAAAATATGATCTGCGATTCTGGCAATAAATATTATTATTATTATTATTATTATTATTATTATTATTATTATTATTATTTAGGAACCCTCTTTTTATAACGCACACGTTTCTATCCTCTCAAAGTTGTAGTCTTCTGCATTTACAAGGCCAATAACTGCTAAACAAAGGACACCGAACATGATCTAAAAGAATAAGAATGTTACTAAGGAAAATAATAGTATATAATATTGTAAGAGAAGAGAGTAATCAAATGTAAAAGTAAAAACATTCCATATTTAGAAGTCATATTGGTAGTTGGCACAGTCTATAGTCTGTTATAAGAGCTTCCATCCA
Source organism: Phasmarhabditis papillosa (assembly GCA_034691345.1). Taxonomy (NCBI): domain Eukaryota; kingdom Metazoa; phylum Nematoda; class Chromadorea; order Rhabditida; family Rhabditidae; genus Pellioditis; species Pellioditis papillosa. Next base: position 6,610 of record JAQGAV010004582.1, on the reverse strand, counting down.
AGGGTTTCCAGCGTAGTATCTAGGGAAGAGAGAGGGGGTGTTATATACATAGTAATGAATGGAAAATCGGTAGATTGGCAGCATTTTCTCCAAAAGTACACTAATTTTTGTTAACATCGCTGCTCCTCAAGATATAACGCTTGAAATCTAGCGTTTGATTCATGATACAAAAAATCTTGAATTTACTGCGCACACCCGAGTGGACCGGACTTCGGCACAAAAGCTTGGAGCAATATCAATTTTAAACCGGCCCGGCCAAAACTAGACCGAATATTCCTAGTCCGAGTGCGTAAACATCTGTTATTTTGCCGGAGAATGTAGTGTTTGACCGTAAAAGTTGAAAGCAGTATCGTTAAATCATATGAGTGGGTGGGCGAATAAATATTCTACACATCATTTGGTTGCAATAAAAAGAGTGTTTTTATCAGTCTCTTATTGCATATTTAGGAGGAAAGATAGACTGGAAAATAGGCTTAGACATCCAACCTTGGTCTACTGTTAGGTACATTGGAAAGGTCTGGAGTTAACAAAACCTAATGATGGCTCACCATGCGCCATTGAATGGTGATGGAATGATACCTTTAAAACCATTTACATTTTCTAGTTTCTAAAACTGGAAGCGTTTAGCAAAAAATATAAACGGTTTTATTGTACCCAAGGACTGTATGTTAGAAAGGAGCCGTCTTTGCTCAGAAGATTCCGGAATGAATGACCGAAGCTCTGCGCCGAAGAAATCTACTACTATTGAACTAGTATCATTTCGTTTACTTAAAAAAACGAAATGAATACAAGATTCATCTATATTAAGAGAATCTTATTCAAAACTCCATAAAATCTTATATGGTACATACAAACTGTAGTATCAATAAACTGCTATGTTCCCTGCGCTGTAATCTGGAGAGAGGAGGTGTTTAATAAAAATGAGCGTATTTTTGAAGAAAAACATCTGAATCCACCGATGCTAGAATCTTATAGTTAGCTCTTGCAATAGACTACATTTCCTTCTATTATCCTATAGTTAGTCGTCATCAAATACTGTTTTTCATTTTTATAAAACTTTTGTTTTGTTTAAATTAACAGCCAATTAGCACTAGAATACACGTGGCTGCTCATTAAGGCTCATAAGGGACCTCTCATTGTATTATTTTAATTGGAATTACAAGAATAATAAAAATAATTTAGCAAAATAGCCAGGATGACGAAGTTCTCGCCGAGCATAATTAAAAGTAATTGTAGAAATCCGAGAGACTCGAAAGTGGAGATAGGAGTTTTATTGAAATATTATGTTTAAACTGAATATAATGAATAATGTTATATAAAAGAATAATAAGGTCAGAACTGGGGAATAATACTCGAGTTCTTTGATAATGACAGTAAATGATAAATTTGAAGTAAAACTAATATATTTGCGGAAATATGTTTCCCGCGAACTTAGGGAAACGTTCCATCCACGGGAATCACCCTTCCCGAGAACAAAAAACCGTTTTCCTGGCCAAGTATAATGTTATATATTCACCGCCGTTTCCGCGGCCCAAAATTTCCTTCCGTTAACGGATTCATTTTGGTGGGTAGATGACGTGATCGTTGGCGAATACGGCGACAGTCGAACAAAATAAAGACAAGTGCAAGACAAGTTATTAAACTATTAAAATAGTACTAGAATTCAAACTAAGGATATTGCAATTATATTGCAACAGGATAACAAATTGCAATATGAATTTCGGTTAGGAAGGATCCCATAGCAGGGTTTCAGGAATTTAGGGCCCGTTCTGCCAGGGTGTTTTACCAAAGTTGATACCGGGGGTTTTCGGCACGGGAGTTTTGCGTAAACAGATTGGTTCTAGGCTGATCATTACCACCGAATGTGGTAAAATATGCGCCCTTCAAAGCAAAAGCTTCTAGTAAAAGTAAATGAAATGACCTTTTTGCAAGAAAAAAGGCCTAAAGGTGATTATATTTTGTCCTTGAGAATAGAAACGTGTTTTGTATGCGAACATAATTTAGTTATTTTGCAAGGTTAAATTGAAAAAACATCACGTAGGTGCATTTAAAACGGTTGAAGGAACAAAATAGCACATGAAAAGTCTTTAAACTCTTATATAGGTTGATTCGAGAGTAATACCGGAGTGTTAAAAAAAGAATCTCGTTGAAAATGGCTCTGAAAGTATTCGAAAACCGAAAATATACGCAAAAATTCCTTGAAATACGCAAGTAACACTCCATTATTCATCTTGAATCACACTATAGCAATGTTATGATAACACCATGTTATACAGAAATATACAGAATTTGCATTGCAATACTAATCAAAACAGTTAAAACTGGTTTTTGCGGTGAAGAGACTTATAGGCTGCAAGTTCCTGGAAATATATATGACAAATTGAATCAAATTATTGCAGTTGGAATTGTTCGGGCTGAAATAGGGTTGATTTTTGGACACACGGGTCAGGGCCGGGGCGGCCCGGGCCGACCATCGCCTTGGTACTCAGAATGAAAGCGCACTCTTCATTCGGGATCGGCGCACAAAACGGGTGATTCTAAAGTTTGGTCCGTGAAAATAAATAATTATAAGTAAATCTTTTATTTATATTCGACTGAGATTGATAAGTAAAAGGACATTATTCGGTTAATGAATGAATGCGACTACAAGAAGAAACGGGTTTCTCATTCAAAAAACAGATCAATGAAAAGAAAAGGATTGAACATTAGTTATGATAAAAGTGTAAACGAATTTAAAATTACAGTTTGACAAGCATTGTGTGATTAAATTACTCAAAACCTTGTACGTTAGAACCTGTTCTTCAAACTGTATTCATTTTACTATAACATATCGCCTCTTTCCAAAAAAGTGCGCTGGAACCCTAGTTCCTGATACAGACTATAAAGAAGACATCATTTTAGTAAAACAATTATTAAAGTTTTCCAAATAATGAATAAGCTAGCGCACTACTCCAAACACTAAAACGTTAATCTTCAAATGAATAAACACTTTACTCTACTATAATACCACAAAAAGAGTGATGTAATAAATAATCGACCGAGTATTCCATAGAATTACTAACTTTTCTGTTATTGACTGACAAAATTCAATCTAAGACTAAAAAGCTTTAAAACGGTTTTTATTGACTGCAAACCGCTAATGCGCTATTTTTTTGTTTTTGCTGAGAAAACGCAAACGACTGCAAATAAGATAAGAATCCAATAGTTTATGAACAGGATCATAGTCTTTGATAAGAAAGAAAACAGATGTTTAGGGTTAGAAAGGAGGTTTGACGTCTTGTAGAAAAAAAGAGATAGACGAATCTATATTGTTCTATAAGATGGAGGGATCAATTCAAGAAACAGCTAGGAGAAGTTTGGATGCAAACGGGAAGAAGTGAACCAATAACTTGGAAAGAAAGCATCAACAATCAGAAACATATAATCTTGAGTATCGAATGCATTATAATTATAATTATTAGTATTAATATTGTTCACAAATAATTCTAAAATGTACATAATTCAGATATTTGTTTTTAAGTTGGAGGTTTGTCGTAGCTGATACGGCTCAAGTTCCTCGAGAAACAATAAAGAAATGATCTAATTATCTTCTACGTTAAAACAATTCAAATTGGGGAAGTTTCGAATGCAAGGCTTGCATTATGACTGCCGTTTTCCACAACATGTTCAACTCATCGGTTCGGCGAGTTGACAAAAGCAGCGAATGCGCTTTTTGATGCCAAAACTGTGCCAAAAAAGATAGTAACCACTACCTAATATTAACCATTCCTAAAAAATACGCGAATTTCATACAAAAAGAGTACAATAGTGGTAAGATGTGCAGGTTGTTGCTCATCATGGTTTTCGTTTCAAGAGTCATAGACCTTTTTCTTAACCGACAGAAAATGACTGTTTCAACATGTTGTGTTTCAAGAGTTAGGTGCTAGAAATCTTTTGATATTGTTAGTCAAACAGGCAGTTTGCAGGAAGTTTCAATATGCAAAGTTTTTATCATAATATTCAGGATTGCTAGAAAGAACTTTAGGCTAAATTATATTCCCATAAGAATAAGTTGTAAAACAAGTTGAAAATATTCAAGAAACGCCAAAAAAGAAAAGAAAATCTCACTTCAAACTCATTTTTGGATCATTTTCGTTCTGTGTGTTCGAACATGACCTCTAAACATTTGAAAGAGAAAGCAAATCCGAAAATCGAAAATGTCGCCGTGACCCGAATGAATAGAAAAATATATAAAGAAACTAGTTTGTTAATATGATATTGTCATATATTAGTTAATAGAATTGAAAAGGAATACTATCAAAGAAACTTTAGTCTTTTACGGTAATGGAAGTAGTATGAATGGGATTCGCATATTATTATGATTTTTCATATATGTGCATACAACACCTTTTGGAAAGCATTATTTATATAGTCAAATTCAAAAGTAAAGATGTCATGGTAAATATTTTAGGGCTCATTTTGCTGAACTTTTCCCTTCAACGTTGATGATATGCAATTTTGCTAAAAATACGCACAGGACACCGCCCTTTACTGTTAAACAACACTATAGCTTATAAACATTTCTATAAAACATTTGACAATATTATAGTCGGCGGACTAATCGCTTGCAAGGGGTTACAGTACGAACTGCAAACTTATTAGAGGTTATTTTTGTACTTAGAGCAAATCTATGCTCTAATTATAATTTATTAGACCTTTAGCTGCAAGCGATAAGTCCGACGACTCTAGTAACAATACATATTCTTATAACGTTAATGTATACATTTATTATAAATATTCTTTTTACCATTGTTGCATTGTTGTATGTATAATAGTGTATTGGTTGGTCGGGTTGGATACTGGTAAAATCAAGCACAAATCGCTTGTTTGTTCACTGAGTAACAAAAGAAAACAGAGAAATCGAAAACTCTTTTCACTAAAGAATCGCAAACTATATACATTTTGACCGAAATACACCATTAACCTGCACAATTCTTGAAAAATGTGCTTGTGCAGAATTCTGCACTCTTCGAGCTTTTATTGCATGTATTTGTGTATTTCTTGTTATTCTCGCCTAACGAGTTAACATGTTTGTTTGTTGATGTAAGACTAATTATTGGTTTACAACCTCATTCCGTTGCAATAAATCCTAAATTGTGCGGTTTCGTTGTTCTTATTCCTCTATTCCATTAAGTATGTTGCTTATGGTTTAGATCTATAACTACTACTAATACGTCCTATTCTATGAGAAGCCCTTCGCAGTCTAGTACATAATTCTACCACTGAACCACCGATGCATTACACAATATGAAAATCACTTTTACAGTCGAGACTACTTCTAAGGCAGCCTAACGGGCGAGGCCCGCTGTGGGAGTCGGCTGGCAGGATGGAACGGCGGCAACATCTTCTCCATTGGCAACAGGAAAGGGGCAGCGACTTGTGGGATTGATCCATAAAGGGTTTCCATACCATAACGATGTAAGAGCTCATATGTACTTATAATCTATTGTATATATGAAGACAATATAGGGTATTCTCATATTATGGTTGTATGTATATAATAACATAACATAAAGTATAATAAACTAGAAAAGTAGTAGCTCCGCTGCTACACCTGGACCAATGGAAGGAAAGTGATAACGTGCTCACAGTTTTTAAGCGTCTGAAGCAGACGACTTTGATTGATTGAAAATTACCAACACCACTTTTTAGTGACAAACTGTTACTCACAGGTAGTACTGTAGCTTTGGATGGCATCAATAATCAACAACTTAAACTCCGTTAATCTTAAATTTTAGATAAAAAAGTCTTTGCTAATTTTGTTACCAATCCACTGAAGCACCTTTCGCTGTTCTTTAAGTGAAATCTTACTAGAATCGGTGGTCTTTCTTAACACAAATGATATCATTCGTCTTGGAATTACTCATATTGTAATGAAAGTTATTCTCACGTTCAGTATGTTCGTTGCTGAATACATAGCTGAAAAGGTTCTCAAGTTAAAAATTCATCTGAAAAAGAAATTAACTCAATGATTCGAAAGGAGCTACATTTTATATGATATCAGTGTGGATCAACGAAGAATAGGAAACGGAAAGCCCGCTTGGAAAGGACTTCAAATTTTATCCGAGCATATATAGTCTGATTCGAGAGTAATAATGGAGTGTCAAAAAAGAATCTGATTGAAAATGGCTCTGAAAGTATTCGCAAACCCAAAATATACGCATAATTTCCCTAAAATACGCAAGTTACACTCCATTATTCATCTTGAATCACACTATACTTTCTGAAAGGCCTAATATTGCATTATTTCAAAGAAAACCTTCTAGGAATTCGTTTCCTAAAAAAAGTTCCGTTGATTTTCTAATTTGTTCATCTTTGATAGATTGCATTGGTCTCTCAACTTTACACAGCAATAGATAACGAAAGACTGGCCAAATATGGATATCCGGTGATGAAAAGAACAAAATCTAAGAATAGAAAGGGGTTGGATATAGACTTCAAGGACTATATAAACAGAGAATGAAGGACTGTAGGTATCTATTCAGAACACAGTAACATTCTAAGCTACAGTAACCATGGCACCCGCTGCAGGACATGTAATGCCAGCTAACTTCCCCCATAAGGCAGTTAA
>JAQGAV010004581.1:0-10045 GCA_034691345.1 Phasmarhabditis papillosa | reverse complement strand
ATTGTAAACATTAATATCACATCGAAATTAGAATACTTATTGTGACCGGACGTCGACCTTTTGGTTTTTCGCATTTTGTATGTTTACGACCGGTATAACACTGGCATTGCATTCTGCCCGGGTTTCTAAGAAGTCTTTTACCAAACCAGAGTTGGCCCGTGAGTTCCGACTAACAAAACATATTTTGAAAATCAACTTTACGTAGAAACCAGCCGCCTTCCGCACCTTCGCCGCCAACCATCTGATCTAACAAACTTATATAAATTTACTTTTGCTACAGCCTTCGGCTTCTTTGTCGTCGGTATTAAAATATATTGTTCTAATAACATTATTTATGATTCTTACATTAACTGTTGTACACTCCATAAGCCTAATCGACTCATGTGTACCACATTTTTTGTAACCAAAGCTAATTATATTTATTTTACAAAGCAGCCTACGGCGTCTGTGTCGCCGTTTCAGAAGTTTCATATAGAACCTTTCCTATCAACTGTATTTGAAAAGTTTAATTATGATTTATCTGAGAGAGCAAAATAAAAAAAAGCTATTGCAAATAATAGGTGACGGCTTCAACCCAAACAGCGAGTGATTGTGCGAGTGATTCAGAATGTTCGGAATGATAAAATAGAACACAAAAAACCTACAAACTTTAACAGAAACTACAAACAAATTAAAAACTACTGAAAACCTTGCAGCCTTTACATCAAAAAAGAGTTTCGGGGTTAGTGATTTTTTGTGCACCTAAGCCTAATATTGTTATTCTAGTGTGCTGCAAAGCTATAGCTTTTTCGCATGCAATTTGAGCCAGTTTCATGAAGGTCTAAACCCGGCTGGGAGCCGCCACGAAGATGTTACCGTATCGCGCCCAACGGCCAGAATTGGACAATTGACGACAACCCATTGAACCAGATAGTTTTATGTATTAACTAATATTAGGCATAATCGTTCGGTATGGTTATATATGTTATAATCGAAAGTAAAGAGTGTTAATATGTAACGTCACAAGTTTTCTTCTAAAGTTTTATAGATACACAAGTATCAACAGGGCCGGGCCAAGCCCGACGTTGGCCGGTCTGAAAAGAAAATGATTCTTTGGTTCGTCGATATTGTTAGTATATATTGACAGCGAGAAAAAAATCTATACGAAATATTCTTTCTATAAAAAAATACATAATAGGATGACTTAGGTTGAAGTATTTCAGACTGGATATTGTATGCTTCTGGAGACGATGATTCGTGACAACACGGGTAATATTAAGGAGACACTCTGTATTTGCAAGTTCCACAAAACAGGTTTCTAGTTGAAATAGAAAGACATATACAATATAGTCGTTATCTTGAAAATTCAAAGGGTGGCCTTTGATTCAGAAATAAGCACTGTAATCAACTATTTTATGAGAACTTTTTTGTCGCAAAGATCTGAGAAAAACATAAAGTGAATACGGTGGAGAAGATATTACTGTAGGGCCGATTACCCAATGTTTCTGTCAAAACTTGCGAAATTCGAGCTAAAATGTTATGCTGTACACGATTTTCAGGTAGATAAAACAGCCTCTTTTGTCGCAATAAAAATACAGCCGTGGATACAGGATCAGGTAAACTATACTCCGGTTGATCTACTCCACCAAGTCCGGTAGGTACAATCGATTAACACCATTCATGGCATGGTCCACTAGGAATGGTTTGCCTAAAGTTCCAAGCAACAAATTAGCTTTGGATTATAATTAATATTTGATAAAAATCACTCTTATTATTGTATTGTTAATTTTACTGTTCTTAGATGATAAGAATAAGTTATGAAAAGGTTTTGATCTACGTTGCCTCATCCACAAAGCCCCGCACGAAGTTGTTACTCCCGAACATTTGGAGCAAGTTCTACAGATTATAAGAACCTGTACCCATCTCGAACCAGTGCGATATTTTATTGTTTGTGGTTCTTATTGGAAAAACCGTTGAAAAAACATGGCATACCTAGGGATGCGAATTAAAATGTGCAAATTCCTCTTCTACATCGAGAAAAGTGATCCATAACATCTTAAGAAAAGAAAGATTTAAGAAAAACGAAATCGCACTGCTAAATGCACGGTACATAAGTTATAATGATACAACACTTTCAGGGGGTTAAATAAGAAAAAAGTTGTCGAAATCCAGCTGAACGATATGGAGTTTTAGGAATTGTTTGAAGCGGCTCATGAGGATCATATTGAAGAGAAGCTGCCTTTAAAAGGAGAAGCTTGTATTGCCCGAATTGTGAACGACAATATTCTCACTTATATCCTTTATAATGACAAAGAAACTGATTCCGCAATATCGAATAAATATATTCATACATTTGTACTATACACATAGAATATAGCATTACTAGAATAGATTACTAGTTCTAATAAATAAGATTCTCATTATTGCTTGCTTGTACTTTATTGGGGAAGGAAACTATTGTAATTTGTTGGAACTTTTGAATGGTCTAACCAGAAGGAAACGACAAAATTGACTGCAAAGGAGCAGACTGGGCCTAACCGAAGAAGGATCCGTTTTCTGAGGAGTATTCCAGAGCCGATATAACTTAACAAATACACCCCACTTAGGATTTGAAAGATAAAAAGAACGATATATTCAGGGATGGGAATTGGTCGGTACCGTAAAAACCAAGTTTATAGTTTTGGCAAGTCGGCTCGGGCCAACCCCCAGTTTGACCACTATCCATTATTAAAGCGTGCAACGATTCAAAGAGTCGGTTTTCAACTATTTCGCAAGTTGTATCTTTCGCTGGCCACTTAAATTGGGTTTAGGCCCTAATAACCCAAAACGTTAGGGTTATTTTACTGAGAATTGCATAGCTGTCTGGTACCACGGCCTATATCAAGAGATTGTTTTCACAGGGGCATATATGATCTGGGATTTAATTATCGACGGCGTGCCGCCTGGAGAACTCGATAATAAAAATAATTTCCTCTGAAAAAGTAGTGTTGTGCTCCAACAGCTGCAAGCCCCTATACACGGGTTTCAAAAAGTACAGCAACCGAGCGACCCACAGAAGACTGGTTTAATCATACGAGATAATACCGTAAATTCAAATTCAATGATATATATTCTGAACAAGACCGCAGATACTAATTTTCACTTCTGTTAATTTCAAAAACAAGGTGAACGGGGTAAACCAGTTATCAGAATCTCTCACCAGTTGTCGCGATAACGTCGGAAAACCACAAACTAACAAAAGGCAGTTCAGAATTTTACGCCTCGGTGTTTTAACTTATCTCGGTTAGATCTTTCCGGTAAGATCACTGTTATGAAGTTGTCGCACCCTCGGCTCAGTTCTAAATTCCCGTGGAATATTTACTTCCAAAAAGTTGAATGGCTAAAGACACATATATGGAAGTAAACTTGTATCGATTCCACCGGATAGCTTCCATTCGCCTAAAGCAAGGAACATTCGAACAACCTGACGGCGACGAACACAATTAACTTTTGGGATTCAAAATTGAATCACTAACTAATGAAATGTATTCCGAAATTATGGCAAAAACTAGTTATACAAAAATGCTAAATTTATTCACAACGAAGTACAAAAAACAACAATGACACAAATTAAAATATACTACAGCAATCTAAACAATCTAACAAAGTAACAGGTCATAAAAATAAACAAACTAACAGACTAGGTAACAAAAAATAATATTCACAGAATGCCTGACTCAGGCTTTAACAAAGAAAAAAGATAGCTTAGGAAAGAGAAATACCTAATAGGGAGAGTTCCATGCGACATTCATAGCTGCAGAAAGTACTTGTCCAAGTGAAGGTTGAGACCAATCCGTTGAACCAAAGGTGACCGCATCTGGCATTGGTGTATAGTGGTGAACATTGGGCATATGATAATAATCTATATTAATACGTTCAGTTAAACTCTGCAAAGCAATATTTACCTTCAATCAAAGGCGTGAAGGTCAACGAAGTTTCATATTGCGGACGCCCTATAACCGGTTGCAATTCAATGAAACTGTCTGAAATCATATACTTAATTCAAATTTTCAAATGAGCTTAACATACTTTGTGAAACTGTTGCAACTGGATGTTCTTCTATATTGGCATCGGTGGAGTGATCATCCATATTGAACACCTCATCCGAGCTGGCTATTTCATGGAACACTGAAGGAGCCATAGAGAGGTTGAGAAGAGGCTCTACATATTGTTGGCTTTGTGGAACATCATACTCGGCGAACGACCTAAATTATATAAAATTGCTAGAAGGTAAATATTCAGATATACCTTTCAAAATCCTTAGGCGAACTGATATTCGGAACAATGGCAGTGTCATCATCACTGAAGCAGTCAAGTGAATCTTCGAAAGGAGAAGCCGCGGTTGTTTCCTCTGGAGTGTCTGAAATTAACCAAGATATAATTACAGTAACATGAGTTATCGGTGAATGAAGGTGTATTTGTACAAGAATGGTTTGAAGCGTGGGCATGTAATACAAATTGAAGAAAATATCTCCACAGCAAAAAAGAGGCGAAAACAAAACGATTTGTTCCGTTCACATCATGGTGAATGTTTGAATGATAACAAATCACCAGTTATATATTTCTGATCTTTTATTTACCTGTCGATGACAGGACTATTTTAGACGAATTCCTCCCACACGAAGACATAGTTTCATAACCGGGACTCCAATGAACGGAACGGTTGTCTTCCTTCAGACCTAAGCCACAATGTTAGTGGAGAGTTTTGCAAAAAAATATACCGCCATCTTTCTTCTTCCTTTTCAGGGCGGATTTATTCGGTACAGCAGAGTTCATGGACGATCTAAAAGAAAAAATATTTGTAAGCCAACTAAATAGAGAAATACCGAATATCTGCCTTCATTATTCGGCAGCTAATATTCAATATTTTCCGGTGAATCGGCATCAATTCCAAATTAACATTCAATGAAGCCTTAAGAAAGTTTATCATCAAATAGTGATGAATCTGGATTACCCGCTTAGCCCCAATTTGTTCCTCCGTCACATTGTACTTCTTGAGAATTCCATGAATATAGGAATCAACAAGTACGTGATCTATTCCGATGGGAACAATAGAAATCTTTCGTTCACCGTCCTTCCAATCAACCAGCACATTGTAGTCAGCGTTGCGGTAAACTGGAATAAATTGGACCATAAATAGAGCATGGAGAGTTTCAGTTACTTTCAGAAGGAGTGGCATCGGAGTGGGTTCCCGATCTCAAATCACAGAAAGTACAGAATGATCGAATAGCAAGGGAAAACGTAGCAATTCCCGGGCAGACAAAGTGAAGCGACACGAGATCTCTTCTAAATGGGTTATTTTAACATGGAGCTATAGTTCTATTATTAAGAAACAATCATATTCCGGAATATTCATTGCTTACAATCCGGTGAACGTGACATGTCCATATATGTTGTGAAGTTGAAAAACAACATCGGCCCCAATGACATCATCCAAAACTATTTTGCCACTTGTTGTCAGAAGGCCTTTCTGTTTATCACGCTTGTAACCCGTGGTTTTTCTGAAGAACTATTAAAATGCAGTAGACGGCAAGAAATACCTGTCATTGTCATCACACCCTGTGGCTAATGAGGCACAGATTCGCTGATAATTGGACACCGGCATTCCCACACGTGCGACCTAGGAGACCTACTTTATAAATGCAGAGTAGTGAACTTACATTTTTTGAAGACTGAAAAACACACTCCAAGGCCGACGGAGTCAATTTTTCATTATTCAGTGAAAGAGCAACATGAAGGGTATGATCTCGTTGAAGTCGTATGTCTACAGACTTCACTGAATAAATTTCATTAACTGATTTCAAACAAGAAGAACGAACAGTTTTTGTAGATAGCTATCCGTTTACAATCAGTGGTGCATCCGCCAATTAGGGCCTTTGCTAGCTCAACTACGTTACAACTTGTGTGAAACTGTTGGCTGATAGATTTACCCCTGTAATATGAATGCATTGAATAGATGACAGCAGGCCTGAGCTAATGTCACATTTTTGACGGGAGGTTCCGAAAATTTTTTTGAACCATCATATAAAGGTGATCCACAAACTTTTTGAAAATTTGTATACGAATACGTATACGCAATTTTTTAACAAAAAGAGGTTCCGCAAAAAAAATCCTGATTTACTAATTTTCAGCTTTGGCTTGAGAGCCAAAATGATGGAACGATAGTAAATAGTAACATACACAGCTTGACATACTGCATGTCCAAGTGCAGAATGCACATATCTGACCAGTAGCTCCACTTCTCCTTCCAGTAAAACTATCTTTCTTTTACCTCTAGATAGGTATACAATTTGATCCTCGGGGCTGATAGCATACTCGGCGCACTTTATCCTACAAAGGCCAAAATGATTATTAAAATTAGCCCCAATATGATGCAAATTCATACGATCGGTATTGGTGTAAATCAGCATCAAGCTGATAGCATTCATCTTTTAGAAAATAACAATAGTACAACTAACCTAAATTGCCATCTTTTTACACCGTCATTAGCAATATCCGCTGGATATTCTCCATTCTTGAGAAACTGATAGATGCCAGCATATGTTTCACGCTTCATTCCACTTCGAATACCACTGGAAGTTGAAGAAAGAGCAGCCGAATTTAACTCCTGTAAGTATGGAAAACTCGGTATTGAGCATTAACAACAAACCTTTGTTTGCTTGACACAAGCTTCCCACATCTGCTCCAAACCATCACAAACTTGGTTCGTCCAGTCGTAACTGTATTCGATTCCTGTATAACTTCAATTGCAATTAGAAATACAAGTCAAACCTTTATTATGAATTCTTCTCCATCCTTCTAAACGAATTTCCTTGTCTGCGGAACCAAGCGTAGTCTGCTCGGCTTCAACCAACTAACAAAAAGAATACAAATTATTGATAACAATAAACGAACCTCGACGAAGTATTCCAAATCCTTGAACTTGTTGAAAACATCGTCAAACATGGAAACGGGCGAGATGGCTTCGACATCATGAGACGAGGCTGAATAAAGATAGAGATAGTTGAGGAAATCAAATTAGCAAACCGTTTGCAATTTCCTCAGAACTAGAAGCGTTCCCATGCAACCTTACATCTGATCGCAGCCGCTTTATCACAGGACTAACGAATTTGGGCATCTAAACAAATAAAATAGATTGAAAGTAATAATGGAAGTCGAATAAAAACACAATCACATTTACGCACTAATCATTTGAAGAGTTCAGCCACTCAGTTATTAGCATATTTCTATAAAACTATGCACTAGCTTTGGGAGTCCGGTTTATATGTATTACACACAATTAACCTGACATCAGCACCGTTTTCGGTTGTATTTTTTATTATTTAACTTGATTCCTACTTTTTCGGCATATATTTTACTAAAAAAATAATTTTTTTGGGGGAAAAATAATTGCGTCATAGAATATCTACCGTAAGCTTTGCAATTTGTTAAAGGACTAATCGGGGCGTGTTGGGACTCAGCGGGATAGTCCTTCATCGGCTAGTCAACAATTTTGATCAATTGAAATACGAGTAAATTATAATTTTGGAAAATCTATATATAGATTTTCCAATGTGATTATCGTTGAAATTTTTATTGGTTATTCATTAACAACCAGTGACGCGTATATTAGGAATTCGGTTGCATGATCTCAGGATTTTACTTTCTTCTAAGTGGAAGGTTTAGTTACTATTTGTTAACGCAACTACACAATGTTGCTTGTCCCGGAATTGGTGTGTCTGTTTTATTGGTGAACGGTTTATCCATGTTAGCTAATTATTCTAGAAGAATCACGAAGACTCAAGGTGGGTACGTGCCCTACCTCTTGAAAAGATGTTAAATAGCTTACATATTGTACAAAATAGAGTATTTAATTTGTATATCCCGGCTGAGAGGTGTGGTATTCATATTGGGTTTTTGCTACTGTAATGTTTTGTCAATCATTCAAATCAGTGATTTTCGCTAGTATCTATCATTGAACAATCAAGTAAATTTGATTCTAACATTATTGCATTTCCCTGTTGAAAAAAAGTTTTGTTTATTCGTTTCACGAAACACGAGCTCACCGATGTTTGGAGCGAAGCGCGAATTAGCACAAATTTGCAACAATTATTTCTTTGGGTATTGGAACCATCAACCTGGCAGGTTTTACAGCGGTTAGTATATTTTCTGCTGGAAAATTAGTTCTGCTCCGATGTTATTGTTATTTAGTGTGAATGCACTTTAGCTCTCTATAATCCCTATGCCAATTCGGGATCATATAGGTCCCCTCAATAGTTTAGATTTATAAAATTAATGATTTGCCATATGAGCTGTCCTGACGATAGGGCAAGATGACTAACCTATCGGCGCCTCCGCGTCAGCTGACCGCACAGTATATAAACTGGCTGGAGCCAGTAGGGAAGACTGCAAGGTAAGAGGTATGTGATTTAAAAGGCAATAATAACGGTAAGAGCATACGTTTGATTGCATTTCCCTGGTTAGACATTTTTTTTGTTTATTTGTTTTACGAAACACGAGATCCAGATGTTTGGAGCGAAGAAGTGAGACGAGGAAATCATAGGAAACGGGACTTCATAGCGCATGAACCAGGGAGTGGAGGCGGCGAATCAGCACAAATTTGCAACAATTCTTTCTTTGGGGGGATTGGAACCATCAACCTCCAAGGTTTTACAGGGGTTAGTTTATCTTCTGCGGGAAAGTTAGTTCTGAACTGATGTTATTGTTATTTAGTGTGAATGCACAGTAAATCTCTATAATCCCTATGCCAATTCGGGATCATATAGGTCCCCTTAATAAAATTAATGATCCGCCATATGAGCTGTCTTGACGATTGGTCAAGATGAGTAATCTGTCGGGGCCTCCGCGTCAGTTGACCGCACAGTATATAAACTGGCGGGAGCCTGTAGGGAAGACTGCAAAGTAAGAGGCAATGCATGCATGTGATATGAAAGGGAATAATAAGGCAAGATCATAAGTTTAGCGCAACTGGATAACTCCTTTGTTTCCTTTCCTTATTATATTTTTGTTATTCTTAATTATTAACTTGTAGATAAATCTTCCTAACTTTATTAACTTTTTCAAACTGAACCGTCAGATCTAAAGGCATTATGATAAGAACGGTATTATGTGTATACAAGATGCGGTGTTATGTCATATGTAAGGAAAACTAATTGTTTTACCCATTAAATTAACTTACAATTGGTCGTGCGACTCAAAGCACACCTGCAGTCAGTGTTGAAGGGTTTGCCGGTTTCCAAATCTTCAAATTTCATTCAAACTGCAACCTGCCAGCCTTCTGTAGCTATAAAAGCTCACCAAACCTTCAATACCTTCGCTTCATAACTATTTTATAGTTTCCTTGCAAAAAATATTGAACAGAGCCACTGATACTAACAAGGAAAGGTGGTGAACTTCCAAAATCCATTTCAATATCCAAAGTCTAATTTTTTTTCAAGCTTTTCTTTATTCGAAACGTTTTAACAGAAAACAATAAATGTAAATAATATGTTAATCCTTGTAATACTATTTAACATGAACAGTTGTTTTTAGTCCTTTTTTGAGAGTCGTTCAGATCAACATCGCCGCGTGGATAGGGCAGTTCGTAGTGGCCGTTTTGTACTGTGGAATAGACCTGGAAGTTAATATTAGTTATAAAAAAGTTATAGAATAGGGGTGGTTCAATAAACAAAATGCAAACTTTGTTTAAGCTGTTAAAATAGAGTTTACATTTTAAAGGGACATAGGGAGGGAGACCTATTTAGCCAATATACTGTAATTCAGAGAAAAACAGTTTTTACAGCAAAATTGGTGAAAAAGTTAAACATTTTATATCAAAAGATACTTTTATTTGATCAACTTTTTATGCTGAATTGGATTCCAAAAGAATTTTTGCTGATTTCTTAAAACGCACCGAGTTACAGCTTAAAACCGGAATATTGGCCATAACTTGTTTAAAATTCTAGTTTAATTTTTTTTCACATATTCCATCGTAAAGATAACGGTATTCCGGTCAAAATCATATTTTTAAAGATGAAAAATGTTTATC
>JAQGAV010004580.1:0-10049 GCA_034691345.1 Phasmarhabditis papillosa | reverse complement strand
TGAGGCTGTGGGTTCGACTCCCCGTAGCTGCAGAAGGCTTGGGAAACCAGCAGCTTATTTATCCCATGTTTCGTGCCCCGAAGACTAAATGTTAGAAGGGAGCTGTCTATGCTTATTGTTCCAGAATATATGACCGATACCCTAAGCCGAAGATGTTAGTAAATGATCGCTCCTACCTTATATTACTTAACTTTAAATGTCATTTTTGCTTGTTTTCCGATTAGTCGCAAATATCTCAATTTTTCTAAACACAAAAATCCTTAGAATAAGCACTAAACTACAGTATTTAGTTAGAATATCGAGCTTAGAGTGCTTGCTGCGCCTGGTTGTGTGTTGGGTTCATTCACATGCTATTGCACCATGATAAATTGCCGTTTTTGCAGCCAACAATGTGAACCTCAAGGAATCAAAGAACGCTGCTTGGCGCTTGCAGAAAATGCAAACAGACCCATGGGAAGGGGTTGGTTAAAGGATAAGGGACCAACCCAAACCAAGATACGAAAAAGTTGGCCCAGCCCATAGCAGGCCGACTCCTGCAGGGTCGGGCCGGCTGAAAGATGTTTGACTTCCGGCGGTCCCGGTTGGTTGCAATCTGAACAGGGCTTTTTAAAATGTTTAAATAAGTCAATATTGAAACCAACTTTCAGGAGGTTTATATCTACATACATTAAGAGCAAAGACTCATGAAAAGTTTATATTTGACTATAAAATTAAACTTTTAGAAGATGTTACATTTTTGCAAAACCGGAATCCAAATTAACCAAGCAGGTTTACCGTTCTATTACCGTTTTCAAACAATAGTTTACTTTACCAAACTGCATACACTTAGTAATCCTATACATGCGCCAGTTAGGCTAATTTTGTCGCCAACAATTCTATTGATTATATTCTAATCGTTCACTGTTCACTAATTTATGTGTAAACAAGTGAATAAATGACCGGTCGCCCTATTTGGTGTTTTCTGATAGCGTTAGAGCGTGATATGCTTGCAATTGTGGAACTAGAGCGCACTTTGTAAAATAGTATAGTCATTTTTGAGCGTTTAGTTTCCGCCAAAGTATATTTCCAAAGTTATGAAAGTTTGAAAACCTGTCTCGAGAAATTTATTGATGTATAAGCTGTATGAGTGTACTTTTTGATGAAAAGGCTCCAAAACAACGGATCTTCAGTCCATTCTGATATAACATACTCGTTAGGATATTGATACATAGTATATATTGATGCACTAACAATGTTTAACAGATTACAAATGAATACAAGTCACCAAAATTATAATCTATTACTTTTTAGTGTTTCTTTGTAAAATTAGGTTAAGTTGACCAAACTTTAAGAATTATGTAAATACTATCATTCTTTCCAAAAGTTCTTCCGCACTCATTTTCAAAACGTGATGTAATTTTGTTTTACTTGTTAAAATGAGACATCTTAAAAACACTGTATAATTAATTAATTAGTTAAATAACAAAATAGCTACTTTAATTAATGAATTAAATATAAAGTACTTTGGCAAATTAATAGGTTTTCTTTTTTATTCCGCTAAACGTGCTTTTTCGGGCTCTGCAAGGCTGGTCTTTTTCTATGGCCTCATTATATATTCATTGCTTTGCAAGAAGGCCGAAAGTTCGAATGATCAAGCATCTTGGAAAAGGCTATAAAGTTATATATATATATATAATATATAAACAAAATAATTGTTAAATATAAAACAATGATACAATACAATACAATACTAAGTAACACTACATGTAATGGTGTACTATGCTTGCAAAACTGGTTGTCGAAATTTATCAAATGCAATTGTTAGTTCATATTTAAAAGGTACAACATGTTTAAAACAACGATCTTAGAAAAACTAACTTCTCGAACTAATATAGTGTTATTCAAAAGAACAGAGGCCGTGTCTTCTGCGTATTTTTATAAAAAACGTTGCGTATTTTAAAAAACTTTATAGGTAAAAGTATAGCAAAATGTATCTATAAATTTATTAACACGGCCTCTATACTTTATAATTCGACTATAG
The DNA here is from genome assembly GCA_034691345.1 of Phasmarhabditis papillosa. Taxonomy (NCBI): domain Eukaryota; kingdom Metazoa; phylum Nematoda; class Chromadorea; order Rhabditida; family Rhabditidae; genus Pellioditis; species Pellioditis papillosa. Next base: position 8,029 of record JAQGAV010004580.1, on the reverse strand, counting down.
GTGATTCTAGCTTACACACTGATTTACGTGCAACACTTACTTGCGCAAAGTCATATTAAGAATCGCGTCAGGACCCTTGCAGGCAGGTCTTTAATTACAAATGCACCAGTCCTTTAAATAAATCGCATTAGGCCAGGAAATTAAAAGCTTTAAAGGAAGCACTGCTCTCTATGGTGTTGCGGATGACCACGTGGTCACCCTGCGGTTAACCAAAGATCTGAGCCCGGTAAACACAGTACAGTGACAATCGCTTCTCAACTGTATGCACAAAATTCGAGCATTCTCGATTCTTTGCTCTCGCACCATTCACTGAGTTTTCTTTGCACAAAAGGTAAGCAAAACTTTTTCGGCGCACCGGGCCGGTAAATATTCACGCCAGCGAATAAATTCACCGCAGTGTTAGATCAAACATCAAATACGAGTGTACGCAGTTGAAAGAATCTTTGAAAATGTAACATTCTGTCAAGAAAACGAAGAAAAGAACGTAAATACACTACATTTAAACATTCAAATATAAAGATATAAAGTATTATAAATATATATATATATATATATATATAATTCCCTCATTAAAAGGCAATTAATGACTAGTTAGATGAACTTATTTATATAATCTATTGATTAGATATTTCTCAACAACGAGTTTAATATCTTTTGCAATAATAAAGACTATAGTTTATTAACTTTGTAATCATTAATAAATATTTAAACTAATTGAGAATAAGGTAATAATCTTTGTAGAAAACGGAAGCAAAGGCACTTATCCGTAAACTTATCAAATTTAGTCGATCCTGAAAAAGCTGCACCAAGTCACGTTGTTTTACAACAATGCAAAAGGAAAAAGTGTATCAGCACTAAAATATAATAATAAATACATATTAAATAAACTAAATTGTTAAATACAAAATATAATAAATATCCTAAAGTCTAGAAAATGTTCAAATTCCATAGACAAATCGATAAAATTGCATTTGATAGCAAGCTGAATAAATAAAATGTGGAAAATTTTAGAAGCGACAACTATCGCGAGCTATTTACATTAAAGAAGAGTAGTCTGTACCGAGAATGATATGTTTTAAAGGTCTAGTTCAAAGGAACGGTCTTGCCGCGAAACTATCGGCCACCGGGTGTGAAATACCCCGTGAACTCACAACAATGGAACTCTTTAACAAGAAATAAAGGACTCTTTTAAGGGTCTTCCCCAGAAAAGCCAAAGAAAAGTACTTGGTACGGCGGAACGACGTTAAAATTGAGGTAAAAAGGCGGTGCGCGAGGCCACCCAAGAGCAAAATTGCAGCAGAGTTAGCAGCAGAGCGCAGAATATTGCATTTTGTATTGCAAACCAAGGAGGCCTCCGACGAGAGACCAACCTTAACCACGTGACTAGTGAGAGACGCAGACATCTGTTGGTGGTTGGAGACTGCTAGACCGCCCGCTCAGAACAATCACGAGCGGAGGGTGCCGAGCAGTCACAGGTTAGAGTCCGATAAATAGCGTAGATCCCAAGAGAGAGCTGCAAGTCTGCGAAAGTAGTCAAATGACGGCGGATTTTGCAAAAGCGGCAGGCCAGCCGGACCCCGCCACATCCAGTATCTGCAAACGATGCACGGATTGCCGGGGACTTTTTAAAAAGTAACTAGGAAACTTAAGATTTCGGAAAAAATTTTAGGCAACCCTTGGGAATGAGATCTTGAATAGGGTTACTGTAGACATACTCAAGCCATGAATCATACAAAAATCTGCTGCTTATAGTGAATATATCAAACAAAATTGTTCAATAAAACATGACGATATTCGAGTTATTTTACCAAAAGTGTTGATTTAGCCGATAAGTTTACCAGCAAAGTAGCAACAATGATCCTGCTGCATTGTTTAAAACTGATGGCAAAACAACGTTGTTGCTCATAAACTTCTTCAAAGTAAAACCTAAGTGAATTCACAAATGTAGACCGTTCTTCCATGAATTTTGCATAATACTTTAGCTATCTTCTTACTACGCAGCTTGTTTCGTTATAGACCAAACTTTATTTTAACCTAGCTTAGATCCTACTAGAATTGTACTTGTGCAGCCAAACCCCGCCCCCTTTAGCAACCGCTGCAGGGACACATGTTAAAGAGCGAGACATCCTTAGATCCTGAAGCAGCAGCTCCAAGAGCTCTATTGAAATGGCTAAGAAAGCTAAAGCGGAGGAGACTTCTCCGGATCGATTTGTATCTAAACCAGGAAGACGCAAATTGAGAGGGGGGGGGGACTCTTGTCGTCGTTCGAAGGTAATGGGAAGGTATAGAATTTCTAAATTTCCATGCTGAACCAAAGATAAAGCCAAATTCGCTGACGTAATAATGTCGAAATGACAATACCACTGAATGACGTGAAGCGGAGAAATTTCTGCAGGGTTTTAGTATAATTTGTGATGTAGGGGGAATATGGAAATGTAAGCTATACCGTAGCCTATACGCATAAATGTATGAAATCGGCTATTTGGTTCTCCAAGACTTGGATATAAAAATTGGTTCTGTTGAATCGGTGAGCGAAAAATTTTCGTGGAAAAACCAACAATCTAGGAGTATCCAGAAGTCTTGTTGAATGCACTAATCGGAGCCGATTGCCCCTTAATAATATCCTAGCAGGGCCAGGACGAAGCCTTAAAATTTCGAAAATGGGCCAGCCCTTTCTTTCTCCCGGTCTTGGCGTCTAACCAACGCTAAACTCACAATCGCTGTCCGAGAATAGCAACCTAAGCTTCGGGATTCGGGATTACCTTTGTTACCTTTTGTTATCAGTATTATCTTTTAGTTTTCCGTAATTTAGCTATTATTTTATACAGAATTTGGCTATTTCCAGCAAATTTTGTGTTTGATTCTGCAAAATGTCGAAACAGTTTGTTCATGTGTGAAAATCCTATTACCAGTCGAATAATAAGCCCCTAGTTGTTACAAAAAATCAAATACCAAAAACGGTAGTACAGAATACGAACTCCCGCAATGAATCTATGCAGATTCTGCATCTATAGTATGTTGCAGGAGCTAGGTTTCCAGCTCCTGTGGCCGTATTATAGAAACGCCCGGGTGGGTACCCGGGCAGTTTAGAGGTACTCAAGCAGTCGAGGATTTTTACCCGCCGGGCAGGCTAAAAACTGCCAGGGCAACCACCCGTGCCCTCATATGCTACGGCCACTGGAGAGAGAAGGTGCTGTATAAAATGTATGTACTTCTCGAAGATTAGGCTTCCAATCTACCGAGTTTCCCTCAATTTTCTATAACACCGCTACTCTCAAAGGAACTGTTCTGGAAACCTTTCTCTTGGTTCAGACTATAGTATATTCCAAAACGGTATAAAATTAACTATAGATGAAACGCTAAATTCTGATGCAGACCGATCATTCTTTTTTTATTCTAAATTCCAGTCGACATATTTGGTTCTATATTCTTTTTCTATTTCAGAATTGCGTAACAATAAGTAAGAAAAAACAATAAAGATCAAGTAATCAAAGTACGACTGCGGATCAGCTTCAATGCCGCAGTGCAGTGTTATAAATTACAGGGTGGAAGAGCAAGGCAAAATGAGTTATGAGCTTGACCGAGTCGCGGGTCACGCGGGGGATATATGTTTGCAGAAAGGAACCAAAATACGGAAAGATTTTGGATTTTGGAGCAATGCGTGGGATTAGGAAAGCGGATTGTGTGAAGGATCGCCAAGGTTTGTGAAAAAAAATCGCTACTCGGAATATGGGGTTCTGCACGGATCGGCCCTGCCGGCCCTTTCCCAACCCTCGGAGTTCGTAGCACGATGCGGAACATCAGCATTCATGAATGATCATTTTGTAGTTCTCAGTAATTAGTAAGGATAAACTTTTTTCCTGTGACAATATCAAGAGTCTCCTGGTGAAAGACCCTTGCACTTTTGTAAAAAAAAAGTAAGGTCTACATTTAAGAAACATTAACACCATTATCGGATAAGGCAACTCAAATAACATTTAATTTGGAGTTAAAAGCACTGATCGTCGACATGAAAATTGTCTTCAGACGTGTTTTGCAGGTTCAAAGGTGTAGTTTGTGAACGCATACAATTTTTTCACTTACATTACTGATTTACCAGTGCTTTCCACTTCAACTATATCTAATTTGGGTTGTCTTATCCTATGGTTGACCGGTTACGACGATATTATTTCTCAAGTTCGGCGATCACCAGACACTTGCTGAAGCCTTCCAATTATTATGCAACATTGCAACATTTCTTGAAACTAGCAAAATAATATCTGATTATCTGCCAACCAGGAAGTTCTTTCCAGCCATTGCGGCTGCAAAAAGTGGTTGTTTCGATGAATTTCTGTTTTTCGGCGGGTTTCTGTTTGTGCGATAAGCTTGTGAGACAAAATGTCGAACTGAAAACTGTAACTGCAGTTTGCAGATAGTGATTTAGTACTTACAGAGTACAATGTTCGAAGGGTATTACCAGGAGTATCTGGAAAAGTTGTCAGACTAGTCTAGTCTGGCCTTAATAAATGACAGAATCTGTGGTCAAGCCATTCCGGGCCCCGATCAAAGTTTGTCCAGAATTTCATAGATACAGAAATATGTTCAACTTAGAAGAAATAATAGGAACATTGTTATTTATGTATTGATTCTGGCAGTTTTTAAGACAACATGTAAGAATTTATTAGAGAAATTTAGTTTTTCGAGAGTGAAAAACATTTTTAATGTGGATTAACACACTTGCCAGAACAGTCCCTTTGAAAAGTTTGAAATAAAAGATGTCCGTATTTCCGGAACCTTTTCTGTTCGATTAGTATTCTAACTAAAGTTCTCGTCTTTACAAAAAAAGTTATTGAACTCGATCAGAAGTGCATAAGGGTTGGTTCACACATAACACAATCTTGCTAGAAGTTATAGTCAGCGCCAAAAGCAATGATGGAGTGTAAAGAATTTAACGCTCGTAGGAATCCCTTTTACGAGCACGGCGCCAGCATATGGCGGTTACTCTCCGTTCAGTAATGTACTATTCGAGTAGGCGTGTGCAATTTACCACCAGGTGCGGTGTTAAAAATCCTAAAAATAAGCAAGTGACACTCTATTATTACTCTCGGCGCTGACTATAAGCAACTTCTATTCTTGAAACTCTGCAAACAAACTTTTATTGTAGAACTGTTGGTCTATCGGCGAACCCGCAGAAACCGTTGGTTTTGCACCATTTTTGGTTGTGTAATACGGGGCGCAAGCAGGACATCATCTTATAGTTAGAAATATGATAGGGTTTGCAGAAATGGTATACTTCCTTGTATATAAATTAAATCCGTTACTTCGGTAAAAGAATTAGTATGGGTCATAAAAGAGTTTGGAAGTTTCTAGTAGTCTTACTTCTAGAAAAGTATTCAATGGAATCCTTTTGTGTGGGATACAAAAACGAGTTCGAAAGAGTTATTTATTAAAGTTCTAAAGTTATCTTGTTACTAATATAGTTTATCTTTATGTAAATTAAAAAAAACAAGACAATAATTATATTGAAATATTTTCAATAAGAAATGTTTTAAGCCAAATAAGAAAGTTCATTTGAACTGGCGAATGGTGGAAGATAGCCAGCAGCGATAAGGTGAAAGAACGTTAAAAACATATGGGGGCTGATCGACAAAAAGGTCACCAACAAAGAAAATGAATAGGATAAAAAATAAGATTAATTAGTAACCGAATAACTACTTATGAAAATGAGGATGGGCTTGAAAGGCGGTCCAATGCAAAGAACAATGGGTTGATTCATTTGATCGTCATACACAAATCAAGTCGGGTCGCGAGGGGCCAAGAAATGAAATTCCGGAACACTCGGTGTTACAAGTTAAAACTGGGATGGGAAAAGGCCGTTTCTCAAATTTTCGGCCCCGGCCGGCCCTAGTCTATTTCACGCTATTTAGCGGATACTGTTCAAAAAAGTTAGTTTTTAGTGCTAATTTTCGGCATTAACAATAAATCTTTATTGTTCTTTACCTAAATCAGTTGATTTTTTGATAAAAATTGTCCCTGCGCGGGTCGACATTTTGAAGTTTTTGAAATTGAAATTCCCAGCCCTGAGCTTCACTTCATTCCCATTTCTGACTCCTAGCGGTCTCTGCATTCTTTGAGTCTCAAACAGACCGACACCGACCTTTAACCGGCGCAGTTTTTGCAGAAGCGGTCGCAGTGATGTTTAATCATTTAACCATAAAATGGATAGAACGGAATGAGTAGTTGTGATAAAATATAGTCGTAGTTGACATACCGCTCTTTTGTTAGAATTAGGGTTTATTGTGGTTTATTTGCGTCGAAAGTACTTGAATATTGTGAATATATGTAGTAAAGGAAAGGGTTTTGTGTTTTCAGAAGGCCAAAAATAAGTATTTTAATAAATTAAGCATAAAGTGAAAAGTGACGATGGACTGTTTGTTGTTCTCTTTTATGGTAGAAGTCCTTTAAAGCCAGCAAATAGAACCGTCGAAAGAAAACTAATTTAAAAGCGATTGACATATTTTTAGTTCAAAATGGTTGTGGTTCTCTATTTTCTGGGAGTTCTCTTGGAAGAATTTGAGAATTTCTGAAGATACGAACCACTAAAGCTTAAGCTAGTATAAAGGTTGTACATTGCATCATTGACTACAGTCAGCGTGTTTGCGCGCCATTGCGCGGACGCGCTCTAATAAAATTTGCAATTCGTTCCGTATACCCTTACATAAGCCTTGGCCGCCGACTATACATATTAGTTATTGTTAATTTTAACTTATTGTTAACAACCACTTAAACAAAATAACAATAAAAAAGGGGAACTAACTAAAAAACGGACTTTTTGAGGACCTGTAATTTTAGTTTCTGCGCTTTAACTACATAGCAGCGCTACTAGAACAAATATCAATAAGTGATTGCGTCGTGGCTGCTGGTTTGGAATCTTGTTTGGGTGTTAACGTGACGTTTGTGGTGCGAAATAGATAGTCTTCTTCTCAGACTAACAAAAATAGAAAACGAATGATTAACGAAACAGAGGAAAAAGTCGAGAAAGGGTTAGTACTGTAAAATGTATAAAAGTCACAAAGATTTGTTGACAACGATATAGTTTGTAATCAAAATAAGCTAAGCTATTATTGTAACTAAGTTTTTTTGGAAACGTTCTAGATCATGTGCTTTAGCGTGTGAGCGGGTGCTTTAGCCGAGGGGTGGAGCAGCAGTCTCTAAATCCGTGAGGCTGTGGGTTCGAATCCCCGTCGGTGCAGAAGTCTTCGGAAACCAGCAGCTTACTTATCCCAGGTTTCGTGCACCCGAAGACTAAATGTTAAAAAGGAGCCGTCTTTGCTCAGAAGATTTCTAAATGAATGACCGAAGCCCTGCCGCGATGAAATCTACAACTATTGTGATACGAATGATATAGGAAATAAAATATTAGATAATATAGCAGAAAATGACAAAAGAAGAGACAAAAAATATGTCCGGAAACTAAATCTGCTGATTCCGTGCGCGTAACATGCAAGTGGCCGCGGTGTTAAAAATGGGGAAATACGCAGATTACACGGCGGTATTACTCCTAAATCCGACGATACTAAACTTTAGAAAAGGCAATACAGTTAACAATGGAACCTGCATAGATCAATATTAGCAAAACTGATTCGAATGTGTTTCGGTTGACAGGTGATATTTCGCAGCAAAATGCCCTTTTTGCAGTTTCGCGTCAAACAAGAGTCGGCTGGCAGGAGGGCGGTGGTAGGGCCGGCGGTAAAAAGCAAAACCGCCGGATCGAGAAAATTGCGGGACCGAACTGGCTTTTTTCCAATCAAGGTAGACCAATATATACAATATCGGTTTCAGAGGGCAGACTTTTGTTTTGAAAAATTAAACAACTAGTGCTGAATGATATTACACGGTGTCATATGAACATTCGAATGCTTACTGTAAAATAGACCATGCTTCCATTCAAATTTGTAAAAAACAACAACCTTTCAATATATATATATATATATAATCTTTCAACATACATAATAATTTAAGCAAGATCGGTGGTTGTCTTACTGACGAG
>JAQGAV010004579.1:0-10049 GCA_034691345.1 Phasmarhabditis papillosa | reverse complement strand
TCACCATCCGATTTTGCACCGCATCGTTGCGAAAGTGTGCGGCGGTGTGGCAATAATCAAACTATATGTTTTAAATTATTTGAATTTTCCTCAAAATGTTTGATAATACTTTTTCTTGTTTATATAAACGTTTTAAAAATCCTAATAGTAATTCTTGTAGTGCGGAACAAGCCTCATGGGTACCACTGATAATGGACTTAAGCAATGAATCAGTAAGTAGACAGTTTTTTTTACTGGAAATGAATTTATAACCTTTGCAGGTACCGAGTTCATCTGTCAGTGATGATCCAATATCACTTATTACAGGAAGATTAGAATTTTTGAAGTATGATCATTCGATTGAACGGGTGAGTGCTTCTAGCTTACGTTTTTATCCAATTAACGAGGCAACTTTTTTCACCATATATGCCTTCTCTATATTGTTTCTCACCTTATTCATGCAATGATTTAGGTCAGAACGACTCACTTCGTTTTTCCCAATGATGTAGACGATTTTAAACTGGATTTCTTATCGGATTTCGGACGTGAAGTTGTTCGGAAGTACTTACACGTTGGGATTGTGTCTGATGCCTGTGAGAAGCCATATAAGCAGTAAGCTCGTCTTTTTATTATCATTTTATTGGCTATTTTTAGATACGAAGTTTTACTTGTACATTGGCAGTCAAATATTCCTCGTTCAGTTTACGAAGACAATGGTAGAACGAATTCACTGAATGTAAAGGTAAGCTCAATCAAATTGTTATTGTATAATGATATTTTGCTCATTAGAAAGTTTGCACAATTATATTCGCCATACCTCAAAGCCTACTCAGCAAATATTCGGAGTCTTTCAGTGATTTGCCAATTGATGATATAATGGCATCTACTTCGATGCTAGCTGAACCTAACCAATGGGCGTTGCAACAATCAAGAGTGGTATCCCTAAACATTTAACATTTCATATATTCACATGTTTAGATGTCGTCTTTTTTTCACATTGTCAGCAAGCAATCGGCCCATGATGAGTTCATTAACAGCTACAAATGGAAGCAGTATCCAAGTGAGAAACTGAATACTGTCAGTATATTTTCGCATGAAGTGTTAATTATTTCTTTCAGCTATGGAAACATATGTTGTTTCTCTGCTGCGTTAACTATGATGTAGGCTACCATGTGAAGCGGATGACTAAACGTAACTGGGCACGAATTCAGAAAATGTATATATCTGATGCGAAAAATTTCTCGATAGAAGACTTTTGTCTACCAAGTAAGATTCAGTCAGTCTAATATATACTCTAATCATTACAGACGAGCTCTTCTTAATTTGCGTTGTATGGTGTCAGAGCCCGGGAGTATTTTCATCCATTATAAAATTGCTTACGGAAGTGAATAGTATTAAGCCGAGTCTGGAACCTGCTGTTATTTTGGAAATGGTTAGTTGGCATTGTATTTATATTTCACCACGAAAGTAAACGTTTCCTTTGCCTATTCGTTGTGTTTCAGGCGGAGACCTCATTAAGCGCCTACTTAAATTCGCTGAAGAAGTATGTATGTAGTACTTGTGGCTATTCCGCAGACCACAGTTTTCACTTTGAGAATCATTTAAGAGCTCATTCAGGTTATTCAACCATTTTTCATTGCTTGAAAATTTGGTTTAGGTGAAAAGCCGTACCAGTGCAAGATTTGTGGAAGGCAGTTCAGTCAGCAGGGTACCTTATACAAGCATAATCTGGTGCACAAAGGTAGCTTAGGCTTTATTCATCTAATTCTAGTGATTTCAGGAAGTAATCGTTACTACTGCGATTATTGTGGGAAATCGGCCTGGACAAAGGCGACGTTACTTATAGATGTTTTTCGTGCAAAATCGCTTTTCCGGTTTGTCCTCTTAGCTTTTTATTTTCATGTTATGCTTTAAGGATGGTCCGAGATTAAAGGAGCATATGTCCGTTCATGCAAATGATAAAAAATATGAATGTGATGTATGCCTTTTAAAGTTTGATTCTTCTGGTATCTTGGTAAGACATAAAGTTGTTCACTCAACCGATAAGCCGTTCAAATGCCATAAATGCGCACGTTCATTCCTGAACGAATTTTCAATTAACCGTCACTTGAGTACGGTACATTCAGGTTAGTGTTACTGGTTCAACAGTCATCACCATATTTATTTCGACTCCCGAAATTACAACTGTGAATTTTGTGGTAAAGGATTCAAGGCGATTTACGATCAGCGTAAGCACGAAATTTTGAAGCATAACGAAGAAAGGTTGTCGAAGATGGACCAAGTTAAGTGATCTTTCTTTAATTAAATAGGTTCTGCGGACCCACTATTTTTCTTTAACTTGCAAAACATAGCTTTTTGATATGATATGCCTTCAGATAAGGTAGGAAATTTGTTGAACCTGTTTGCTCATCGTTATTTATCTGTTTTCTTTTATTTGTTAGGATTTTTATTTCATCTCATTTCGTTACATTGTTCAGGTTTGACATTTTGTTATTATTGTTGTGTTTGCGAGATATAAAGTTTATATGATGGCCTAGTTTGTTTTTACCTATATTCTTGAGGATTGTGATTCTAAATGAATCCTTGCGTAGCAAGAAACCAATTCGTGAGTATACAGTTTACAACTTGGAATAGAAAACCACGGATCTGTCGCACCGCATGCATTTTCCTGCGAGCGGTCAAGTCGGGTGCCGTGTTGAATAAGTGATTTGATTCAGCTTTATTTTTTCGGCAACCTTTTTTCTTAAATTATTTCGGTTTCGCAAGATTATAACTTATTATAATTTATAAGTAAGAAACAATAACAGTTATAAAGTGCAATATAGTAATACTGATTGATGAATTTAGCTTTAATACGTTTCTTCGGCCGTCGTTTGCTCACTTGACTTGCTATTAATGCCTTGAACAATGAATGTACCATCAACTTCTCAAATTAATGGAGTAATGGATCTAACTGAAAGGAAACAAGTAAGTTTATGAGAATTACTGTATTTGTTCCCAACTATTACTAAATATCCTGGTGTTGCCTATTCAAGACGATTGAATATCGATTTTACTATAACAACGGTCTAAATTGTAATTTTATATCCTCTTTGTTGGTTAATAGCTCTTTAATTTTTCTTTAACCATACTATCGAACATCGTTTGTCAAAAGTTTTGCGAGTTAGACAGCCGCTTCCATCGTTATCGAGCATTGCGGAATTAGTCATAAAAGAAAACATAGTAGAACAAGGGTATACGCATTCTCCTCACGTAAACACAGGGTTGGATCGAAATTTTTGATAAGGGTGATGGGCTCTCCATTCTTGATCCGTCAAATCCCCCTTTATTCGGATTGTAGAGTATTTCCAAACAATGTAAACATCAGTAAATTATGTAATGAATAATACCATTAAAGTATTAATACCTTTATTTCTAAATTGCTACATTACTTATAATAATTGCATAGACTCATTCGAAACAGATAAGAAAGAGAACTACAATTATAAATATAAACTTAGATAATTACAGTTATTACAAGACCATCCTCTTCTAACATTACTCAATGAATTCACAGATCTACTACAGTACCCCTGTGAAATGAAATCGGTAAGTTATCAGGAAAGAAGTGTTCATTCAGAACTTGTGCAGTAACGTTGCACAGTGGTGGCGAAAATGCTGGACGGTCCGGGCCTGGTTTTTTGTAAGAAATCAGAAGGCCGGACCGTGAAGGTTGGCCCAAGCCAGCCCGTCGCAGCCCTGGTGTTGTATTCTTCATAAAGTTGTAATACTTTCAATTTCACCAGAATAACCCCGCTAAACCAGAAATGCCACTTTGAAACCCGGCGGGAAAGGGAAAGCCGGGCCGAAATGTGAAAATCGCGGACCGTATCGCTAAATTCCCATCTCTCGTATAGACCAATGGAAGTTTCCAATCTTTATAACCAATTCCGTTTTACAGATTAACATTCACAAGTTTGCCTTCCCCGAGAAATACTCATTCTCTCATAATGTTACTTCGAGAATCCAGCCGTTGAAACTGCCATTTGTAGCTCTACAAGCAGAAAGATGGAAGTGAGTTACTAAACAGCAGTGGAAACAGTTCTGCCCGAACTGTCCCGATGTTAATTATTGCCGTCAGCATTGAGAATTCCACCTGTCAGCCGTGGCCGGGCCGAAAAAGTTCACCACGGGCCGCCGGCACCTTCCGACCCATGTGATATAGTCTGTAACAAGAAAAAGGCTACAAGGTGCGGTGTTATATAGGCTTTCAGAAATTGCTCAATTTTCATCGAAAGTAGATGTTCTTGATATGATTAGAAGAGCAATTTCTTGCTTGTTACTAGAAAAATATCATGGCGTCTTTTTGCGATGGTTTGATTTCATAAAACCCAAATACGTAATTGCGAAAACCCTGATTTAACACCGCACCTTGCAGTCTGTTTCTTGTTACAGACTATATCATCCTTAGCTACCGTTCATCCATCATTAAATAATATACTAAAACAATTTGTTTTGTATGTAAAAACTGTATATTTCTTCGGATTTTGGTCTTAGCCATTCATTCGGAAGAGAGAACTTATAGTCCGTTTCAAAACCTAGACTACATTGCGTCGGCTTCGTACGAAGCGCGATGTTTCAAAATTTGCCTTGAAATTCGCTGGAAAATGCCTTCCCTCTCTTCAGGCGAGAGAACTTTTGAAGGCAAAGTTTACACTACCGCGCATCGCACAAAACAGGCGCAATGTAGTCTAGGTTTTGAAACGGACTATACATCGGAATACGGTATGATAGTAGTTGTTGAAGGAAACTGAATAGAAGACCGTTTTTTTCTAAAAAAAACCATTTTCCCAGTTTCTCTAAGCAGCTGTTATTCGTAACTAAATAAAACTATTCTACATCTTATTATTTTAGGTACAACATTTGTATGCAATAATGTGGTCAGTAGGAATTATATGTTTACTATCGTCAGCTCTAGTAACTATTATTATTTATATGTCTTATAAACTAATTAAGTTTATTAAAATTAAAATTACAGACCTGGAAAACCGAAATAAATACAGTGATGTTGCATATCTTTTGGCTATACAGGTTAGTCGTTAATGATAGGAAAGTAAAGTCATTCCACATTGAAGGTCAGCATCCACGGTAAGTTAAAAAGTTGTTAAAACATCGAAGAGTACCCTTTAAAATTCATTACCTGATTAAAAAACTTTCTGCAGTTCTGCTGCTTTCCTGGATTTCCCTTAAACTGGGCCGTACTGGAATCATATCAAAATCTAATATTCTTCTTGGAAACATTTGGCATGTTTAATATCATGTTTTTTTAGTCAGCGGCCAAGGCTAATGCAAGGGTGTACGGTACGAACTGCAAATTTTATTGGAGCGCGACCGAACAACGGCCCGCGAAAACGCAGACTAGTCAATTATGCCATGTATAACACCATCTAACTTATTTTAGAAACAATCAATTTATATTAGTGATTATAACTATTTTGCGCGTTGTAAATTAAGCACTCAGACCTTTAACTTGCATATCGTTTGTCCGCCGACTATAATCAATGTAGAGGTTTACACGGAACGGGTCGTACTAAAGATTTTGTGGTCCGGGACGAATAACCTTGAATGCAGCCCGGTCGGTTAAACTCCACCCCCTGAATCACTATATCTTCCTCTTACAGATAATTCCTTCTATATTCTGTCTGATTCTACCTACAATAATAGACTTTTTCTTTCCTGTTTTGGGTATTTCTGTCAGCGGTTTCTTTTCTTTTGTTCCATCGGCGATTCTTCTATCTAAGCCAACAGTTAATGCTTTTGTTCTTATTTTTTGTATAAAAGATTTAAGAAGACAAATTCTAGTAAAAAGAAGTGTTTATGTGGATTTAAAGAGTTTTACAACAACTTCTGATTAAAATAAAGTATTATGAAATTAAGTGTTTTATTTGGGCAATAATAAAGATTAAATAAGTCCAGTTGGGATTTACATACAAATTCTACAAAAAATGTGAGGTTTAAAACTTTTCTGATGTAATGAAGTCGGAGTTGTATTGATATTTTTGATGAGCTCAACTCTTAAGACGGATGCTCGTGGATTTAATTTCATTTGGTTTTGATAAATTCGAGAGTAAAGATGTATCTTCTGCTTATTTTTATAAAATAGTTGCATATATGTATAACAAACTTTGAAAAGACATGGGGGGGGGGGGGCTTTATATTATTTAACACCGCGTCTTACTTTTGAATTGACTATATAAAGGGTTTACCGAGTGCTTCGACAACATAAAGGTATAGTTCGTATAGAAATGAAGCGGCGAATGCAAGTGGTTTGTTTGTCATACAGTAATCCTACGAGATTTCTCATATGGACAGTTTATTTATTCTTTTTATAAATAAACTTACATCCTCTATAATGAAGATATCTTATTTAAGTTGTATAATAGACTAACTTCAAAATTTGAAGTAGATCTACGCTAAACGAGTACAACAAAATAGGTTCAAACGATAGGTAGTTCTATTGAGCGTAATTATCTTTGAATATTCTTGCTAGTAACTCTTATGCAATAGAGGATTTTTGAAAGTCGAAAAAAGTAACAAAAAAATACTTTTTGAACCGTATTTCTTGGAATTGGAATGAATGTTGTGTTAATAGTAATCTACAAGATCATTTGGAATAACTTTGGGTCACAAAACTGTCAATAGGGTTCAATGTAGGGGACTGACAATGCCTACGGCCCCCAGATTCCGGATTCCTGATTGTTACATTCATTTTGACAGGTACAGTTGGAAGACTATTTATCTAACCTTTTTCTCTTTTCTCTTGTTTTCAGTACTTTTGTGTATTTACCATTCTCTTTAACACAGCTAACTCTAGTGTAAACACTTTGTTTAATAAATGTTATGATGGATTGCAGTGAGTTCTAGAACAATAACCCTCATATAAATCATTATTATTTAAAATATTTATAGATTAAAGTTTAATGATTCAGTTATTACATAAGAATAGATTCTCATCAGAGATATAGTCACCGCCAAAAGAAATGATGGTGTGTAAAGAATTCAACGCTCGTCTGAGCCCCTTTTGCGACTTTCCTTGCAATATTGTACTTTGCAAGTATGCGCGCGCAATATGCATGCAGGTGCGGTGTTAAAAATGTTATAAATACGCAAATGACACTCGATTATTACTCTCGGAGCTGACTATATCTTTCTATTTTACTATTATGTTTCTGCTTTGCAATCTTTATGAAATGTTCTAAGAAATTGTTATAAACAAACTTCAACTAACTTCTTCAGTTATAAAAATACCCCTTCCATCTGTGCTTCTTTGAATTCTAAGATCTTTGATGCTATTCTATTTTTGTGCTCCATTTACCAAATACCGTAATCCCCCAGTCCTTTACTGGTCTTTATCACCGGTAATTAAAAACAAACGGTCCATAGCTTCTATTTTCGTGTCTATGAATCCTCTTGGGTGTGCTTTTTATGCCACGGGGGGTTAAATTAGGCAACCGCGTAGAGAAATTCTCTCTGAAAACAGTAAATGTGCCCAATTAAAGATAGTTTTTTATGAAAGGGGAGTAGTCAATACTGTATAAAAGTTACTGAGAGCCACGGAGTTAACTAAGTGTAGTAGTTTTCAGCTCTTTTTTGCTCGTTATAACGAATCAGTCCGCGATATCAACCAATGAAAAACTGGCAAAAATAACATTTTGAATGTAAATGTTGATCAGTTTATGATATATAGTTATGTTTTTGCTCGTTTTGTTCCGCGCGAAACCAAGTATTTCTACAACCATAAAAACTAAGAATAAGTGTAAAGTGGTTTCTCCACAGCATATTCCTCGCCTCCGCGGCTTGTCCTTAAAATTAATATCACTGCTTGTTTGGACAGACCCGTGAATAACCATGTTTTTGGATAACCGAACAATCTTTCAATTTTGACTAATTTGTTTCTCGCTAAGACGGTCTCCGCGGTTTCATTGAAGTCCTTTTTATTATATTTACAGAACGTGATATCCTTATCAAATTAGACAACACCGCGACCATTTATCGTGCAAAATAAAAATGTTACTTTGTTGCCAATTAACATTGTTATTTAATGTATTATTATATAATAAAAAGTATAACAAACATTATTATAATATAAATAAGTTTTTACATATAAAAAATAGTAGTTCTACTAAACCTTTTTGTCTTCAGATCCGTTCAAAGAATAACAAAGCTGGAACTATTTGGCTAATCTAAAGAAAGAAATCTATATTCTTTTAACTTCTCTTTTAACAAATCTTCAATACTTATGGTTTGAACAGGGTTCTCAGAATAGGCTCCAAAATTTTAGAAAGTTATTTCTCAACATCCGGAATCCTTAGATTCCGCAAAACTGAGAAGATTATTACCCAAACCACTCGATGAACTGTCTTACTTGAAAGGTTATACAGTCTTTCTTAACACATAAAAACACATTGTAGTTAATACTACAGAAAGCATCATCTTCTTCTCTAAGGGACTTTTTATAGATTTTCTCTTACAGTCCTTTAAATTGATCTTCTGTCCTTCTATGTTCACAGTTCTCTCTTTATCTTATCATTTTAGATATTTCTCCAGTTTCTCACGTAGACAAACACTATAATTACAGTGGCGGGGGGTCAGTTGGTTTGCAATGGAGCACATTGTAGAAATATTGTTAGGTCTATTTTCTATAGTTCTCCTTGTTCTAAATTCTTTATTTTAAATATTTATTTTCCTCTATCACTCGTCTCAAAATTGTAGTCAGCTCTGGGTTTCTGTCATTCACTCCGGAATCTTCTGGGCAACGGCGGCTTCTTTCTAACATTCAGCCCTCGGGTAGTTCGGGTCTTTTTACAATTAAAGTTTGACTCAACTGTTGGTAACAATGTTCTATTCACTATTGTTGCCGTTTCTTAATATATTTTTTAATGAAATTCCTTTATAACAAGTTTACTTTGTATATTAACAGATCTCGCAGTGGGCCGGGATTTTTCTACTATATAGAGCTTAAAAGTATCAGATTGGGAAATTCTCGGAAATTTCTGTTATCTTTGTTCTTGTATTATATATAAATGTCATCTTTGCATATTCAATGCCTATAATTTCATTGCAGCATCTATCTATTTAACTAAGCTCACATGGATTTATCATTAACTATACAAATATGGCCAGCGGCATTTACTGGCCGCTTCGTAACAATTTTTGAACTTTTTTCAAAAAGCTGATCAGAACTGGAAAAGAAACGTTTGTTCTGTTTTTTTTTTGTTTAGACATTGGTTGCAATCAGTTTCGGTCTAACTTAAGTTGTTAGCTGAAGATACAAAACTTAGATAAGGATAACTCCTTTAATTGTTCTAACAAAAGTTTTTAATCTATAATCTGTATAAGTTTTTTTCTCTATTAAAACTGTTTCCAAATAATTACTTTGGCAATGTTTTTAATTGTTTGGCACAAACTTCCAGTACAGTTTAACCAACAACACTGAAGATGAGTTATTTAAAAGTAAACTCAAGTTTACTCTTACTCAAGCTTATTGGCACAAAATTTTCTATTTTTTATTATTTTAAACTTGTTTTATAATATTTAACATAATTTACATAGTTCTTATCTACCATCTTATATAAATACTACATTCCTTATGCGTATAGTCTCCTATTTTAATAAAGTTTACATTCATATGCAAACTAGACGTTTCTGCCCTTATTAAATATCTTTTATATTAATTGAACTCTGTTTAATACCTTGATATTTCTAATAACATTTATTCTCAGTTAAAGGTCTGCTTCTGGTCATTTCTTATCAGTAGCGCGCGTTTGCTGTTGTTACCATTGATTTTTAGCGATCAGTTGGTTTTCTTTTGTAAATATAGTTTATAGCCATAGCGCAGAATCCTAGTCCCAATCTACCGGTTTTCCATTAATTCACATGTAATACCGCTGATCCCAAGGATACCTCGGAATATATGTTATTCTTCTTTTTTAAATTGTGGCGTGGTTAGCATAAGGCTAATCAACTAGGAAAACAATACCAAATGGAGTACTTCTTTTTTAGTTATTAGTAATAACTTATTACTACAGTTT
>JAQGAV010004578.1:0-10050 GCA_034691345.1 Phasmarhabditis papillosa | reverse complement strand
AGTTATCAGACAGACCTCTCAAATTGGCCGGGCCGGACCATAGAGACGAAAACTGACCTCGGGCCCGGCCCGTCTGGCTCGTACCACACTTTTTTGAAAACACACTATTTTTTCGGTATAAAAAATACAAACTTCGTAAGGGGGACCCTTAGATGATTTTCTGATTTTTATTTTCAACCCTCGGGCCCGGTCCGGTTCTGAGCGGTCTGGTATCTGAAAATATTTAGTTTATTCCATATAAATCATTTGTTTGAATCAATCCTTTCATTCATGTACGAAATCCCATTTCATCCTTCATCTTTCAGCTCTGTATGGGCTCTCTGGCCAAGTTTCTTTCTTCTAATCCTCAAAACAGAAACCCTGGATTCATGATTCCATGGGTTCGTCAAATAGCTTCGGGTCTCCACTACTTGCATTCGCTTACTCCGAAGATGATCCACAGGGACCTAAAGCCCGCTAATATTCTTGTAACCAATGAGGATACATTACAAATTACCGATTTTGGCCTGAATATTGCTGGAGGAAAGGATGATACAAATTATGGAGGAGGAACTAATCTTTATAGGAGTCCGGAGGTATTTATCGAGTCTTTGATTGGCAAATATAGTTAGCGCCAAGAGTAATAATGAAGTGTTGAAAACGAATCAAAAAACAAAAAGTTACGCAATATTCTCCATAAATACGCAAGCAACACGCCAATATTACTCTTGACGCCGACCATAGAAGCTTTAGAATGCGGAATCATGGGTTCCGACCTAACCCTTCGCTAATGACTGTTTTGTCACTAATAGAACATATTTTTATTTAGTCAAATTAATTAAAAACAGTTTTTAATCCTTGGTTATGATTATTGCACACAATGCCCTAAACCAAACGTTATTCCAAACAATTTATTCTCTAACAAAATGATCAAAAAGTTTTTCCAAACCTGTGGCCGTAGTATAGAAACGCCTGGATGGGTGCCCGGGCAGTTTTTAGCCTGCCCGGGCACCAATTCTTCACTGCTCGGGCACCCACCTAGGCGTTTCTATACAGTATTATAGACTATACTACGACCACAGGGTTGGAATGGGCGGGGCCGGCCCGAAATATAGTGACAAGTCTAATTATCCTATAAATAGCCACATCTAATATTACAGTCTTCGGGCAAGGTTGATCCTCAATTGGCGCATAAAATGGATCTATGGTCTCTAGGTCTTACTGCTTATGAAATGTTTGTACCAATGGGAAACAACAACGTCGAAATGTTTAAAAAACTTAAGGAAAATCAAATTATAAATGAAGACTTAATATGCGATTTGGTTAGTTTTTCGCAATATTTTATCTGAGTAAGGCAGAGTGAAAGTAAGTTTGCAATCTGCTGATACCGCGCGCGTAGAATGCCAGCAGGTGCAGTGTTAAAAATGATGAAATACGCAGCATACACGGCGGTAATACTTTTGAATCAAACTATATAACACCAAGGGGAAGCCCGTCTCGCGGCACGTTAAACGCGCTTGTAGTCTAGTTTTGAAACAGACAATAGTCTAATCGCACATTTTACACAATAACTGTAGCTTTCTTCGGCGCAGGGTTTCGGCCATTCATTCCGGTATCTTCTGAGCAGAGACGGCTCCTTTCTAACATTCAATCTTCGGGGGGGGGGGGATCATCACGAAACACATGGGATAAATAAGCTGCTGGTTTTCCAAGCCCTCTGGCCTTATGCAGCTACGAGGAGTCGAACCCAATGCCTCAAATCCTCACTTATATAAAATGAATGGAAAATAGGTGTAATACTGCGCTAGAAACCAAACTTTTGGTACAGACTATATTAGGAGAGAATTGAATTCATAATAAGTTCTGATATAAATATTTTTACTATAACATATAATAATGATATTTATTCAAATAACATACTTTATACAAAGCTAAAGACAATTTTTATTTTTTAAATAACTTAAATAACTTATCTTTTAGAGAGAACTGATTATTAACCTCACACAAAGGGATCCATCACAAAGAATGGAAGCCTCTAGCGTCATCAGGTAACAAGTCGACCTTTTGCAAGTAGTGAGTCTCTACCGGCAGTTATAACGTGCCCGTTTAGCTCAGTGGCAGAGCGTCTGTCTCGTAAACAGAAGGTCGTCGGTTCAAACCCGACAGTGGGCAATTGTTTTTGTATTTTATATACTAAACCGCTAGATGCATTAATATTAAATTAACCAAACGCCATTATTTTATTTGCGTATTTTTATCATTTGCAGTCATCTTTATTTCTATCAGCATGGTTTAAGTGACTTTGAGGGTACCAGAACACAGTTGATGCGCTGTCTTAGTACAGGAGATGAAACGAATTTGAGGGTTGGTTTTAGAAATATTAATATAGTCCATAACAAAAAGAAGACTGCAGTGCGCGGTGTTGTGTAATGTTTGGAAAATCGCTCGTTCTGTTGCAAAATTGGAAAACCATAATATGGTTCCATGCGCAATTTTTTGTTTGTTATCAGAAAAATAATATTGTAGTAGTTTTATTTGTATCATGTCCAGAAAAAGACAAATACTCAATTGCGAAAGCCTCAGTATACCACCGCGCTCTGCGGTCTTTTGTTTGTTATAGACTATAGAATGTCCGTGTATTCGACGAACATATAATCCGTGGCAAGAGCTAGGTTTCCATCGCGGTATCCTGGGAAGCAGCGGTGTTAAATAAAATATCAAAAATGGCTGGAATGGAAGTCTTTCCTCTAAAAGTACATTCATTTTTATATAACACCGCTAGTCTCCAGGATATTGAGGTGTAAACCTGGCTTTTGTTACAAACTATATAAAACTAAATAATAACATAATTCGTTTTCTATTACAAAATTAAATGGTAGGTAAGGATGTTTTATAAAAAATGAAATATCTTAGATTCTTTTTATAAACATTATACTTAGATGGTTATTCGTACAATTTGGGAACCATTCGCTGATTGCTTTGAAAGAGAGTAAGTTTTCAACACGGAATTATTAATTGATGTTGGCGTAGGTATAAGATCAACGTCAAGTTGACGTCCGTCATTTGAAGTTATAGACACTCCGACGTCAAAATGACATTGATGTTGTTGACTTCGTGGTTATAGACATTACTTAAGTGTTTTATAAATCTGTAAACGAACAGTACGCTCAAAACTTTCTATATTTAATTATTGCTTTCCTATGCTATAATCAAATTATTGCTCAAAACGTTGCTAAAGTTACGCAGTTCGGCTCAAAAGCCCTAATGCAATAAATTTATTTTTTATTTTCAGACCAAACCATGTGCCTAGTGATTTCGAATGGTGTCTTTCTTTAATTGAGAAAACAATAGCAGAAAGACCTAATGAAGTGAAGTTCGCAAATAAATTTATTAAGAATTTCTATAGAGATTCAGAGGAAGAAAGTGAACAAAATATACTGGTAAGGAAGGAACCAAGTTTATAGCTAAGTTATTGGGTTAATTACAAGAAAAAGGAAAGGTCATATTCTTATAGTATTACAATTTTAAATGACGGAATAATTATTTGTGGTTAAAGGTCGTTGGGTTCTAATCAGAGCGTGACATGAAGTATATTCAAAAGTAATACGACCATGTTAATAAGCAGAAGTATTGCAATATTTTGTATGAGTAAGGCAGAGCGAAAGCAAGTTTGCAATCTGCTGATACCGCGCGCGTAGAAAGCAAACAGGCGCAGTCTTAAAAATGATGAAATACGCAGCATACACGGCCTACTTACTTTTGAATTTGACTATACTTTTCTTACTGCTTCCGGCCCGGTTCCGGATGGGCGCAGCTCCGAATTCTTCACAATAATTTTCCCAAACTTCCACAGAACTTGTTGTATGCATTTCATGACTACTTTTACAGACCAAGGCTCTCGACTCCGCAATCGAACATCCCGAAATGCTACGTCCGATCTTTACAAAGGTGTTTGCAACAGAACGTTTGGCTTTAGATGAGAAGAAAACGAACAAACAAAGAGTTCTTAAACTGGTTAACCATCTTGGTTTAGTATTTAATCTTATTATGGAACCTTACATGTCGGATTCTAATAATGACACACCACAGAACAGCGGGGCTTCAAGCAGCTCCATGTGATAGTCTTCTTACTGGCCCGGCCAACCACAATGCAGGCCTTGGGATTTTTTTTTTGCGCCTTCTTTTTACAAATTCAATACGGTTGACTAGTTGTTTAGATTGTAAAATAAACGCAATAAGGACTCGCAGATAACGTAACCTTCAGAAGCAAAACTATTCTCTCAGATCTTCTAGTAACTGCATCAAAGTCCCGGTCTACGGACAAATCTCATGTAGTTTAAAGGTCTATTTATTACAATACGAGCGCATAATTATATCGGTTACTTGTACATTTTCTTTCGTTTTCCGCGCTCCTTCTAAATTCTACCGTACACCCCTGCAAACGATTCATCCGTCGACTATATTTTGTTGTACATAATGTAAAATACAAGCAAATAACATACCTTAACCGCCGAGATTGGTTCTTTGAGGTTTTAAGACCAAACTTACTAAGTCATCTATCGCCAATATTCTTTACTAACTTATAATTTAAAAGCATCTTAATCTTTATTTATTCCTCTATAAACTTCATTACTTTCGTTGTTGCCTGTTTTTATTTTGATATTATATTCCCGTAACTGACTGGTTGTTACTAAGAAAGACTACAAATGTGTTAATAGTTCAACTAATAATACAATTTACCTATTCCTAAAAGATGATGTACATATTCTTTCCCATGTAATTATTATTTTTGTTGAATAAACACAATTACTTTCAATAACTGTATATGTTTTCGAGACAGGGTTTCGGCCAGTGATTCCGGAATCGTCTGACCAAAGACGGCTCCATTCTAATGCTCCGTCTTGGGGAGCACGAAACATGGGATAAATAAGCTGCTGGTTCCCCAAGCCTTCTGCAGCTAAGGGAAGTCGAACCCACAGCCTCAGATCCTCACGGATTCAGAGACCGCTGCGATAACCACTAGACTAAAGCGTCAACATTGTGATTATACTTAGGAATATTTCGGGAATTCACTATTTAGCCTAAACAAATCTGTTTTGAAAATTCTCTCTGGCATCCAGCAAGGAAACCAGCAGCTTAACTATCCCATTTTTCGTGCACCCGAAGATTGAATGTTAGAAAGGAGCTATCTCTGCTCAGAAGATTCCGGAATGAATGGCAAAAGCCCTGTCTCGAAGAAATCTACTATTATTTTGATACAGGAAATAAATTACGTTAAAATATACCAGGTTCTCCCAAATCTTGTTAATTTGGCGGCATATTCATAATTTGAACCTCTTACATGGACAAATCTATCATTCTCCACACAACTCCTTAAATCCTGACTTCCTTCCGTTTCTCATATACAACAATTTGTATTGTCTTACATTCAATTCATCTTATTTCCCCCTTAGCTCCGCCCCCTTTTCATTACCGTAACAAAAAAGTGGCCGACCCCCCGCGGTTGGCCGCGCTCCAATCGCAAAGGGGCGGGGCGAAACAGCGCCCGAAAGTCGGAGAACGGCCCGAGAAGAGAAAGAAACTAATAGAACCAACATGGATGGAGGATTCAAATAATCAGTCTTGGCGCCCAGACAGTTAGGCCAAGAAATAGACCTTTAATTCTAGAGGGGTCAGGTTTTAGCAGAGGAGCGCAGAACCGTTACTCGACCGTTACTCGGCCAACAGCGACTCCTCCTTTATAGTTCCATGCAGCGCGATTTGTGGCCTCCCTGTAGAGACCAGCACAGCTAAATAAGATGATACAGTATCCCAATCAATCCGCAGATGACGTCACGAGACCCCGCAAGCTGTTGAGAAGGACTGCCGAATCGAAGGAGCAGCAGGGTCCCGAAGAGAAACTACAGTATCCCACTGAGTCTAGAAGAAGAGTGGCGGGAGCCTATAGAAGCTATAAGATTTTCGCAACTACTTTTATTTTCTGTTTTATTATGGTGACTTCTTCACAGATTACAGCTCCACCAACTCCAATGAAGCTCCGGCAGGTGAGTAGGTTTATCCAGATTTACAGTTTCTAGCAACAGCTAGAATCCTGGCGAGTAGGTGATATTTAAAATGAATGTACTTTTAAGGAAAAGCCATTTTGCATTTCATTCTTATATAACACCTCTGCTCTCTCAAGATACTCTATTTTAATACAGGCTGTTTTCGATAACTTGTATATTCGGTGGACTAATCGCTTGCAATACTACGGTACAAACTGCAAATTTATTAGAGCTTATTACAGTAATTAAACCTGATTTAGATCAAAGATATGCTCTATTTTTAATTTGTTAGACCTTTAACTGCAGCGATTAGTCCGCCGACTATACAGTAATTGCATCAAATCTCATCTTCTTGACAGAAAATATAGTGTTTTAAGATTAAGCTACCTTTATTTATCCTAACTTTAATCATATTCACTGTATCTTCGCAACCCTGTAGTTCAATCAGTTGTAAGCCATTAATTCCGTTGAAACATTGCTATAGTTCTATCCAAAAATAATAATGGAGTACTAAAAATTTATTGACTGCAGTGCGCGGTGTTGTGTAAGGTTTGTAAAATCGCTCGTTCTGTAGCAAACTTTAACTGGTTTGAATCGTATTTTTTGTTTGTTGTCAGAAAAATATTATTGTACTAGTTTTATTTTGTATCATGCCTAGAAAAAGACAAATAAGCATAGGCTATGTATACCATCGCGCTCTGCTGTCTTTTGTTTGTTATAGACTATAGTTAATACTAGAAACAAAAGACCTACTGTAAGGTATCCGTAGTATCCGCGGAAGTAGTAGCGGTGTTATATAAACTATCTTTTTCATATACAAATCTACAAAATAGTAAAAGTGCTTTGAATCATTGCTAATAATAATATATTTTACTTAACATTGCTGCTTCACCTTATACTCTTCTGAATACCTATCTCTAGTAACATACTATATATCATTTATTAGTTCTTTATATACCTCCTTTTTACTCTTAATCCTTTCTGTATTCCCGTTATATTACGTTTTCTTCCTCTAAAATGACCTCTATTTTAATTGAATAACATAAAAACTACAGTATTCCATTTGCAATCGGTCATATTTGCACGGCAAACCGTTTAAAGTGCGGTTTCTTGTTTGAAACCTACCAAAATCGCTGCTAGTGACAGAAAGTCACGACAGGTAGGGCTGGGAAAAGGCCGGCCGGACCGGCCCGGGATTCTCAAATTTTCGGCCCCCACCGGACCCGGCCTCTCCCGGTTCGCTTTCCAAAAAGTGGACCCCGGCCCACAAATTCCAAGCCCTGGCTAATGGAACTTTACTTCATTTTTCCAATAAATAAGTCGCATTGTAGAGAACTATGTACTTTTTACATCCCGTTCCGCTTACAAAAAACTTGTTCCAAGAGAGGACTACCTCTGATTAAAGTCAAAAATATGTTAGTACTTAATATGAATTTAAAAGGAGAGTCATATTTCATTAAGTATTAACAGAAAACTTATTACTTTAATAATATTAATCATTTCTTCTGCACAAACGCATTTGTACATATCCATACTGACCCAGCTCGGGTGGTTCCGGAATTTATTGAGAAAATGAGCCAGTCAGAAAAGGCCACACTCTTTTTACATGTCAAGTCTCTACTATAGTTTACGACCAAGGTTTATGCAAGGGTATACGGTACGAACTGCAAATTTTATTGGAGCGCGACCGAGCAATGGCGCGCGAAACCGCTGACTAGTCAATGATGTAGTGTATAACACCAAATTTAACTTATCTTTCTGAAACAAATAAATTATATTTGTGAATACAACTAATTTGGGCGTTTTAAATTGAGCCCTCAGTCCTTTAACTTGCATATCGTTTGTCCGCCGACTATATAACTAGACTGTTCAAATCATTTTTTAAATTTTAAACTTTAAATTGCTTTTCTTTTTGGGGAGTCTTAAAGTCTGGTATTGCGGTAATTGGGGGTATTTATTCCTTTATTCGAAGAAGGAAAACTGTCGTTTACGACTTGTAATAAAACGAGTCCATGCCGCCGCACCGGTAGAAAATACGCAAGAATATATCAATATTGAGGCTGTTTATAAGAAAAATAAGAGGTTTTACAATCTATAATTATTATAAAAGAATATTGTTTATAAATATAGAGTAACGTTTATAGTCTGTTTACAGCTCTTCTTAGAGGCGGTGTTATAATAGATTAATGTACTGTTATAGAAAATAATCCTAGTTGATTTTCTAGTCTGATCGTCAGCAATAGTTTTATAAACTAATTGGACAGTATATTCTGCGCCAAGAGATGGGGTCTAAAGAATTCAACGCTCATCTGAGCCCCTTTTACGAGCACCGCGCCAGCAAATATTGCAGTTTACAAGTACGCGCGTGCAATTTGCCAGCAGGCGCAATTTACATATGACTTTACTATGATCTATTCAAAACAGCTACTTCAAAAGGCAAACCTTCCTATTTAATTGATTTCTTCAAATATAAGCCGAGCCCTATCCATAGTGTAAATTTCTATCTCAGCTTTCACAATCCCTTGACTTCTTCTAAAGTAATATTACGCTCGTAAACGCAGTGTGCGGTAATTACGTACTGATTTTAGCACCGTTTGATAGGGGGTGCGCTGTTGTCATAAAGGCTATGGCGGCGCCTAAAATGACTAACGTAAGATAGGCAAATGACTGGCTAACTAGGAATTTAAGGGAAAAAATATAGAAAGTGGAATTCTTAAATTAATAGTAGAAGAGTTTGTTATTTTCTTGAAATATAGTTGTGAATGACGGTACTGTCAAAATAAGCTTTGCACTAACCAGGTGAAGGTCTCAACTTAGGTTAACCTTAGGCTAACTCACTATGTCAGCCCTAATCTCCCACTCGGACCACTGCTGCTGTTGTCAAAACTTGCTTCTAATTGGTAGCCAATTCGAAAGAGATTTTCAAAATTTTAAATCTATCATAACTCTGTGTCCGGGCTTCAGTTTCAGTTTCGGAAAACGGTTATCGTAGTCTTAGATAAATCACTTTTGGGCTGGCCTAGTGAGTTAACCTAAGGTCAACCTAAGTTGAGACGTTCCCCTGGTAAGTTCTAAATCATTTAGAATAAATGTAGATTTAACTGTTGTAGCTTTGTTAAGCCAATGTGTTCTAAAGATATCTGAACAGGGAACTTATAGATTTGTGGCATATTCCAAAAAGAGTTTGTCTAACATGGAATGATGATCAATTATTACTCTTACATCGAAGTGTAGCTGTAAGAGTGTAGAATTCTTGGTATTTTCAGCTTAGTAAAATAGGAAGTTAAGGCCATTACTAAATACTTCTGTAAATATCTTTTATTTATAAATATTAATATTAATATTGTAGGGTTGTCCCCCCGATCTATTGCATTCTCGTTCTTTGCGCTCTGTTCAGATTGCTTGTAGACAGCAAGCAGCTACTGTAGTTGCAGCATTTGAAGGAGTACAGGATGCAATGAACCAATGTAGAGAAAGAATGAGGTATGCGGAATATAGTAGAGTTAATATTAATAGTCTAATAATAAGAAAAGGACTAGGCTAATTAATGGCGCAGTATGCTGGAAAGACGCGGTGATAAATACAGAATATACATTATAAGAAACGGCTCTCAGCCCATTGTTTTTCCAGAAACAGAATTATCTTTTAAAACTGAATATTATGTAATTGCCTTCAAAATAGTTCGTTTTTAGCGTTTTTGTTCTGCCTTTTGGGAGTTCTTTTTCCAATAATTTTTATATAAAACCGCCTCTCTCCAAGATAATTTGCTAAGGTAAAGTACTGCATTACAATGGTTCATTTTAAACTCTAGCAACTTTTAAAAAAAGAACAACGTTTTGGCTTTGAAACAACTTTATTTGTTATTTTAGGTTCCAACCCTGGGACTGCTCGAATGCTGGAAATATAATGCATGATCCACCGCTATTAAAATATGGTAAGCGGAAAAATCGCAAAAGAATTGCATCGGCCGGGAATCGAACCCGGGCCGCCCGCGTGGCAGGCGAGCATTCTACCACTGAACCACCGA
>JAQGAV010004577.1:0-10051 GCA_034691345.1 Phasmarhabditis papillosa | reverse complement strand
TACATAGTTACTTCATCTAATCATTTCAAAAACAAACATTTCTTAACAAAACTTACGTGTTCAGATCAATTGAAAAGGAAACACATCTGTCCGGTCTATGGCACACATTAAACTTAATTCCAAGTACTACACGAAAATCAAGCATTTTCTGGCCATAAGTGCTCAGCAGACCGATGACGTTTTTTTCATTAGGATGGTCTCTTTCAAAATCAATAGCATCTTGTATCTGATCGGAAGCAAGAATGCCAAATGAAGTAGTAGTGCGAAACCCGTCCTTCTAAAATCCACCTCATTATAATCAACTTTAAGCCTATTACAAACCTGAGTAAAAGCAGAAATTCCTTTAATTGTGAATTTAGTTAAAAAACGAGAAATGTGAAATGAAGTGTTATACCTTTCAAGGAAATCATCATTTACATCCACAACCAGGTCAGTATCCTCCATGGGAAGTATATTGAAGTGAGATATCAACTTTAGGGTCTGAATAAATATTTTTGTAACAATTTAATCGCTATATACTATTAATAATAAACTAATTAACCATTACTAGTTTCATACCTTTAGTCAGTAAGTAAACGGTAAGTGAATTACTATATATAATATAATTTTACCCTATTAAAGTATAAACAGATTTAATATACATTACGATTCAAAAATGTAAAATTTGTATGTAATGAAAGGGTTTCTTAAAATGACCCTGTTGCTTTAACCTTTAAAATACTACCTACCTTGTTAGAAACAAGTTCACTAGGAAGTTTAACAACCTCCAAAGAAAGAATCTTTCCATGGCGATAAAGAAACTTCAAGAATATTGGTAAAGACACCGAAATTGAGAAGTCTGACAGATGCATATCCCTAAAGGCTAATTGTACTTTCTTTTTTAACACATATATTTAATTACTATTTATTGCAATACATTTGTTTGCTATTCAATGAGTGTTTAATATTCACCCTTTTCAAACATATTAGACATACTTACTTAATATCAATTTTTAACATCAATTCCATCATCTGTTCATTGATCATGAAGTAATTCCACTTATCGTCAGTACATCTATAACCGTTCCAGTCAAACTCATCGATCGCATGACACTGAAATATTTTCCAATTTACGGTTTTATATTCACAACTAGAGGTATTTGTAGTGACAATGATTTAAAAAGACAACAAAAATAGTTTTGTCGCGAGACTAAAGGCTGTAGTTATCTCCATTTTCATTTAGATCAACCATGTCAAAACACTTATTATTCTTGTTTTTCTTTCAAAAAACTTACATTTCTTAAGATTTCTACAACTATTTTGTGCGTATCCTTCAGATTCACATCATTTCTTTCAATGTGAATTTCCCTATCCTCGCCACGAATAGTGTAATGTATACGAAAAACACAGTCCTCGTTGTCGATACTGAAAATGTAACGAGTAAACTGAGGGTATTGTAAACTAAATAAAGTAGTTTAGTTCGAAAATATAACAGAAGAAATCAGTAAATTACGTACCTTAGAGACTTCAGCTGATATTGACTGATTGGAAGCAACTCTTCCGGATTAGAGCAAATCTAAAAAATTAAATATTTGAAGGAAAGCAAGTATCATAGTTTACTGAATAAGCTAGATAATATGTGCCGGTTACAAGGCCAGCTCGGCCAATTTGCATTTTTTATTGTTCACTAACTAACCTTATTGAACTTCAAAAATGAATCCTGTGCCACTATTCCGAATAGGTTGTTGGGAATAGGTACCATACCAGATTGGTCTGTATCCGTGCTAGAATAAATACAATATATTACAGAAAGTGTTAGATCAAGAAAATCGTTTCCGAATTTATAGAAAAATACAATCTTATTAAAGTTTTCTTAAATACCTGGCTATAAACAAAAATGGAGAAAAGGAAAGCAGTGAAGAATGAAGAAAAGGTTTTAGTTGTTATAGATGTTATTGTTATATACATAGTTACTTCATCTAATCATTTCAAAAACAAACATTTCTTAACAAAACTTACGTGTTCAGATCAATTGAAAAGTGAACTGAGTTGCCCATTCCAATCATTACACAAAAATTAAGCTCTTTCTGGCCGTCATTGCTCATTAGACAGATTTCGTTCCCATAATCATCATGGGCTCTTTCGAAATCAATAGCATCTTGCATCTGATCGGAAGCAAGAATACCAAATGAAGCCCAGTCTTCTACCTTCTAAAAACAACCTTATTATAATCAACTTTAAGCCTATTACAAACCTGAGTAAAAGCAGAAATTCCTTTAATTGTGAACTTAGTAAAAAAATCAGAAATGCCACATGAAGTGTTGGCTCCTTCTAGGAGCTCATCGGTAACATCCACAACCAGATCAGTACCCTCCATGGGAAGTATATGGAAGTCAGATATCAACGATAGTGTCTGAAAAAATATGTTTGTAATATTTTAATCGCTATAGACTATTAAATTTAACCATTAAAATACTACTTACCTTGTTTGAAACAAGTTCATTGGGAAGTTTAACTCGTTTCAAAGTTAGAATATTTCCATGGAGATGAAGGAACTTCAGGAATAATGGTAAAGACACCGAAATTGAGCAATCAGACAGACGCATATCCCTAAATACTAATTGTACTGTCTTTTTTAACACTTATATTTAATTACTATTTATTGCAATACATTTATTTGCTATTCAATGAGTGTTTAATATTCACCCTTTTCAAACATATTAGACATACTTACTTAATTTCAATTTTTAACATCAATTCCATCATCTTCTCATTGAATATGAAGTCATTCCACTCAGTACATTCATCAACGTTCCAGATAAACTTATCGATCGAATAACACTGAAAGATTTCCCAATTTACGATTTTATATTCACAACTAAAAGTATTTGTAGTGACAATGCTGTAAAAAGACAACAAAAAAGTTTAACTCAAGGGCAGGGCTCCGCAAATTGCCGACCGGTCGCGACCGACTTGGGCAGAAGTGCCCACCGACCGCGACCGACCGGTCTGTCTAGGTCGGTGGACCGACTTATATTAGTGCGAAAGCTAGAAAGTATATATTTTCTCTTAACTAAAACACTAACCGTCGATAAAATGATTGAGAGTTTCTCAGTTATATCTTCATTGTCCGTGTCAATGTGAATACAACGCTCGGTATCGTCACCATTAGAATCTTGCAATTCAAGGAGTAGCTTATTCTTCTCAAGGGCACAAATTCTAAAGGACATAGATTAATTAAATTATTTTAACACTTTTCAATTATGATATTTTTGTTTATTATATAAAAACGTACTCTATTTTCTTATAGGCCATCATTCTGCGACTCTTGAATAATACATTAGCCTTTGGACTAGCAAGACTAAACTTATGAAGTTGATTCTTGTCGAAGAATAAGCCAATATCAGTTAGAACAGCAGTTGGAGTGAAAGTACCAAGTGGACGAAACATGTTATTCTAAAATTAATGCTTAAATAAATATTAAGAATGCACTAATAAAATATAAAGCAACACTAAATAGAATGTTCTGAATTTGAAGTGACCCCTTAAATAAACAGGGATCACTTCTCTATCGCAAGTCTTAGGCGTTTGCCGATTTCAAGAGATACACATTTTAAATAATCGTAAGAATAAATTATATTAATAAATATAAATTACTTCAACACCAATTAGAAAACGTTACGTATTCGAATCCCAAAACGAAGCGATATTTCGTCACCTTCCGTAGGCGCCTGTCTCTGCGCTCTCTTCTATTTCTCTGACCTGCGCATCAACTTAGCCCGCGAATATTCAAATACTTACTTTCCAATACGTGATTTTGAAGCAAAATGGAGCTGAAATCAACATTGCTTTCAATAATTCAGAACAACGAATAAAAAATCGGGCTTATTTATTAATATTAATAAACATATAAATACTACAGACCGCCGCACTTCTGCAAATGCTTGTTGTTTGTTAAAATTAAATAAGGTCAAATAGTTAAATACTTGTTAACTATGACCAAGCCGATACATAATTTCGATAAATATCGGTGTCGATACGATACGATAATTTATCGTATCGTATCGGAAATTATCGTATCGTATCGTATCGAATAACAACCCTACCGTAGAGAGCAGGACAAAAAATCGTTACTATTTTTCCTTATTTATAATGTAAGTCTGTTTTTTTCCGAGGCTATATTCTACAAAAGAATGAAAAAAAGAATTATTTGTGATTGTATTATGATATTATTTAAAGTGTTTTATTAGTATTTTCATCAGGAATGGATCCTACCAACAGCTAGGATGTTGAATTCTAGGCAAAAGTTCGAATTCCAGTACTGATAGCTCACTCTTGTTGCGTAGCTGGCTTGACGTCGCAAGGATCTCCTAGAATAGCGGCAGACTTGAACTTGGCTTGGGTTTCAGGATGAACATGTGGACGAGTGAACCATCGAAGAGTGTGGATCAGAGCAGAACTACGTATTATTACTCTATTTATATTCTACGGGGAAATATGATAATCTATTATACGGGACATATAAGTATTTAATGATCGTGAAGGTCGAAAGCCTAGCAAATAGAGCGATCGCCGCTACACGGTGCGTATCGATGAGATTTTGAAAACAGAACCGTAAACGGTAACCTATGTACCGGTATTCACTTTTTAGCACGCTTCCAGTCTAGGTTCTAAACCAAAGTATAGTAGGTAATAATGAATAAATAAATATGAAAAACAATTCTAATAAATATTTTATTATCACTACAGTTTTGTTTTTTAATATGCTTCAGTTGGCAATGACGTGTCTGCGCTTTGAAACTGCCTCGAGGGCACTGGTACGGGGTGGGCAAGGACAGTAGGCGGCGTCCGAGCCTGGAACACCGTCGGTTCCTGGTCCTCCTGTCTGTCCAGGTTCTCCAGGAATTCCTGGGTGTCCAGGTTCTCCGGGAGTTCCTGGGTGTCCAGCGGGTCCGGCAGGTCCGGCTTGTCCTGGGGCTCCTGGTGCTGAAAATGATTTATATTATATTTAGGAATCAATGTTTGCAAATTCTAGATTTCCCAGTTGTACATTTTTACAGTAAAGAGATTATTTTGTAGAAATTAATGTATTTTGTGGTACTTCGCTTACCAGTGTGTC
Organism: Phasmarhabditis papillosa; assembly: GCA_034691345.1. NCBI lineage: Eukaryota > Metazoa > Nematoda > Chromadorea > Rhabditida > Rhabditidae > Pellioditis > Pellioditis papillosa. The sequence goes on along the minus strand of JAQGAV010004577.1, from coordinate 4,953 downwards.
TACCGTCGTTTCCTGCTGCTCCGGGGGCTCCAGCTGATCCGGGAGTGTTGTGCTGTTGTCTTGGCATAAACCTTGATATATAAACATTAAGGGGGTTGCGGGTGCTTTAGCCTAGTGGTTAGAGCAGCGGCCTCTAAATCGGTGAGGATCTGAGGCTGTAGGTTCGCCTCCCCGTAGCTGCAGAAGACTTATTTATCCCATGTTTCGTGCACCCGAAGACTGGATGTTAGAACGGAGCCGTCTCTGGTCAGAAGATTCATGAATGAATGGCCGAAGCCCTGCCTCGAAGAAATGTACTGTTATTGTGTGATACGAGAGATACAGTTAGTGATATAATTAATGACGCCACGCCAAAATTTTAAAATTTGAATAAAATTTGAAAAAAATAAAATTTAAAAATTATACCTATTTTTCAGTTATTTGACCCATTTAGCCTATTTTTTCCGTAAACATCTTTATTGAGAGCAGGATCAAAAAACCTGTTCAATATAAAAAATTAAAAAAACATTGTAAAATATTACTGATAAAAATGACCATCTTATATGAGAAGGACTACTCATTCTTCCATTCTGAAAGAAAAGAAATTAATGAGAACATCTAACAATTAATTTAAACTTTATATTAATTAAATTATAACCAAAGTACATCAAGAATTCGATCAACAACCTTTAGTAATTCAAAAAGTTGTATTAGTTTATTTAAATTAGACACCGACCTTCTCTGAAATTCCAATTTAACGTAGCCAAAAAGACCAGTATTTGCCGTCTGTACCTCACGAAGGGATTCTGGTTCCAAGGCAAATTCAATATTCCATTGGGAACTAAATAATTAAATTAGAATTAAATTAACGGGGAAATAACTATACTATTTAGAACTTTAATATTATGAAAGTATAGATATAATATTACTTATAGTTAGGTTATTACTAGTGATGTTATCACAGCTGCAACTTACGGAACATCAATATTATGTGCATTTGGCTTCAATATATGGTAGAACTCTTCTTCCAAGTTAATTCCAGTTAGTTTTAGTTCCTCGATAGAAGTACACTGATATGATAAAAGTGATAAGTAAACGACACGGAATATTAAAAAAATCTACTTTTTGTATGGTTGGCTTCATCTGTTGTAAACTTACAGCTTTCGGTGTTACCGACAAGAATAAGCTTGTTCTGGTGGGGATAAAGTACTTCATAGACCATGTAGGGGGCATCCTTCTTGATTAGACCTGCTACTAAAAGTTAAGATTAAAAGTTGTATCTTCTTTTCATGGCATTTAAAGACGTTAATAGTATTTCGAATTCTTTAAAAACTGAGGATTCTGATTCTCCGGAACAGTTTTTGGAGCCAATATTTCTTCCTATTGGAATTATATTACAAACTTATTGGAACAGTCTATTTTAATAAACGCTTTACTTATTAGTTAAATAAACTTTTTATAGTACCTGCCATATCCTCCTTCTTTTCTCCATTACAGAATTTGTCCTTTATTATATTCTCTGCTATTGTTCCGGCTCCTTTAACGCGGCCGCAACGCACCACCTCTGCGTCGCGGTCGTATAATCGGACGGAGTTTACGTTGTGGTTCCCTAAATCATGCAAAGTTACTTCAAGGTATATATAGTCCCTAACCAAAAAAGAGACTGCAGTAAGCGGTGTTATTTATGGTTTCAAAAATCGCGATTTCTGTGGCAAAATTAAAGTTCCATTATATCGTTCGATGCGCAATTGTTTGTTTGTTCTCAGAAAAATGTTATTGTACTAAATTGGAAAAACCTTGTATACCACCGCGCTCTGGGCTCTTTTGTTTGTTATAGACTTTTGTCTACTCTTCTTTTTTCTTGAGATTTTTGGGGGGCTATTTTTCAAAACTCAGGGTCAAACTTTTAAATTGGTATCAATTTCTCAAGTGAGCTTACTGACATTTGTGTTGGTTAGCCTTTTCCACAGCCATAACCTCGATTCCTAGCTCCTGATTCTCTTCAACTAGTTCATCAAGATTAACCTAAAAGTAGAAAAACTATTAAAATCGTAAATTACCATCTATAGTTGGAGGACTGTAATATAACTATAAAAGTTATTCTAAACACTACTATGTTATATAGTCTATCTCAAAGCCTAGGTTTCCAGCGCGCTATCGCGAACGGGTCGCAGTGTTATAAAAATGAATGTAAAATCGGCCGACGTATTCATTTTTTATAACACTGCGCCCCGCTCGTGATACCGCTCTGGAAACCTAGGTCTTGAGATAGACTATATTCTATAGTGATTTAATGTTCTCAGGAAATTCAAAGAAAGATGAATAATTGAATACTGCCGAATTATACTTGTAACCATAGTTGATCCAAGAAACCGGAACTCTTCTGACGGCGGATACTAACCTCCCATCGCTTTTGTTTGTTAATGGAATACACAGTACTTGGGTTCATCCAGTCAGTCGAATTAGACAAAACACGCTCGCGACGACGCTAAAAACAAACGAATAAAAATAATGTTATTAGGACTAGATCTCATTATTACAAGTCTAGAGCTCGTTAACTGATACAAATCAATCTGTCTGTGGGCAAGGTTGTGTGGCCGTTGCCCCCCGCCCGGGGAAGGTATTTGGCTCCGCTTTAAAGTCATCATGGATAGATTAAAGTAACACATTTGGCATTTTCTTTGTATAAAGCGAACTCAAGCCAAAATTAGAAAGCTATGGCTGAGATGTTCTCTCAATTCATTTAATGCGATAGTCTATGCAATTTTATTTTACTTTTATAATCTTTTCTAATATCTTTCTTATTATTTCGTAACTTGTATGTTTCAGCCCATAAATCTATATGGTTTCCTTCATCGATAAAATATATCGAAGAATATCATTGAGAATACTAAATATAGTTTATATAATTAAATGTATGTAGCTGATGTATAGTCTTCTATTGCTACATACTGTATCTGATGTAAGAACGGTACAAACCAATGCAATGATCGAAAAAAAACCAAAACCCTTGCGATTAGTGCTAAATTGTAATGAGCATAAGGGTATAAATAGTCAGTTGAACTACAATATATGTTCAAGCACATAATACACAAAATATCTAAAGTCTTTTAATAAGCCCTCCCAAATAAAGAACTCAATAAACATTTAGTGTAATTAAAAAAGAGCCAGATCGCGTTCACCCGAGACTTCCGTTGTGAGCTTAATCAGTAAGTGATTTATTTCCTGTATTCGCACATATCACACAATAGCTGGAGATTTCTTCGGGGCCGGGGTTCGGCCATTCATTCTGGAATCTTCTGAGCAGAGACGGCTCCTTTCTAACATTCAGTCTTCGAGTGCACGAAACATGGGATAAGTAAGCTGCTGGTTTCCCAAGCCTTCTGCAGCTAGGGGGAGTAGAACCCACAGCCTCAGATCCTCACGGATTCAGAGACCGCAGCTCTAACCACTAGGCCTAAATAACCCGTAATATTATACGTATATTCTATAGCTATAAAGTGGCCGAACATTCGGTTTGCCAGTTTATTTTAAATGTTGCAAATTATTTCTAAATGTATAACTTGTCTAAATCTATAAATTAGAATTGTTTGCAAAGGGATATAGACAATTATACTTGCATAAGTCTTTGCCGTTGACTATATGAAGAAAAACTTTTCTTTTACAGGTCAGCCGGAATAATCTGAATATAGTAGAACTGATAAGCCATAATCCGATACAGAACAACATGGTTCAGTGCAGTTAGAATATTTTGAGTGTTCTCAATCCCGTTCATTATCAATCATGTAGATCCGATATAGACCGTACTACAAATACAATAGTTGATACAAAGTATAGTTTGTTTTAATACCTAGACTACGAGCGCCCTTTATAAGGGTATGGACGGGATTTCTAAAGGAACAAACATTTTTTTGGACTTTGTCTTCGAAAAAATTGGACATCGAAATCCGTCTATAAATAATAAGATATGTTCAATGCTTCCTATCGTAGTTCAAATATATTCCTACATTTTGATTGAGAACAAGGATTAGTCTGAATAATATATCTTTTTGTGAATTAGACTAAATAGTTTGATTGTTAGTCTTCTGTTCCGTGCACTTCTACTAAATGAAACTGGCAGGGTCAGAAAATCAGCTGCGATGGCAGTTTTTTGGTGCCTCCAATGGACATAAACAACGATGATAAGACACCGAATTCATGTCACGCGGACCCTAAACGGGGCTAATGACGCACGAAATATGCGCTAGTTTAGACATACTGGCACGGTTAGCGGGAAATGGGGGTCAAATGAATGTAATGTTTTTGTTGAATTAAACAGTAAAGAGTACAGAGAAAGCGGTCAGCATTTGAAGTTATATGGAGGGAAAATGAAATGCAGGGAATCACGATGGAGATGGATGTTTTTTAATAATAATAATAATTTAATTCCAGTATCTTAGAGATCGCTCATGTGAAATCTAAGGTACGCTGGGTAGTACATTTCTGCCATGTTTGTTGGTCCACTCTTGTCAAAGTCATCCATGACAATCCATTTGCCCGAACATATCTTGTTGCTTTGTTGAGTTCATCAGACCATTGAAGTTCTTGATTTCCAACTCTCCTTGTGCTGTTCCTGGGATACCATTCCGCAAGAGCTTTCTTCCATCGACCATCTTCAGATCTTGCAGTCTCTTAATCAGCCCTCCCAAATAAAGAACTCAATAAACGTTTAGTTTAGTGTGAAAAGAGCTTAATCAGTAACATTATACGTATATTCTACAGCTATAAAGCGGCCGAACATTCGGTTTGCAAGTTTATTTTAGATGTTGCAAATTATTTCTAAATGTATAACTTGTCTAAATCTCTAAATTAGAATTGTTTGCAAAGGGATATAGACAATTATAAATTCATATATAAAGGGGGTGGAATATGACAATATTAATAAAAATGACTATAAATACAGAACCATTCTCTAAAATAATATAACTTCTAAAG
>JAQGAV010004576.1:0-10051 GCA_034691345.1 Phasmarhabditis papillosa | reverse complement strand
GATCACTACACAACTGCCTGCCAGCAGCCTGGCGAAAGGCGGGGCCTTTCGTTAGCCTGCTGGATAGACACAACACTATTATTTAAGGTTATCTGCATCCATGTTATTGGTTCTTTAAATCTCGTTAAATTGACAACACCCAAGTGTAGTTCACCACCGTTTATTTCATATGAAATGTTATTTGGAGAAAATGTTCGAAAATTAAATTGTTAGATAAACTGAATGATAGTTATAAAGACTAGTTCACACATTAGAACACACAATTCGTAACCATAACAAAAAAACTAATAGTATGTATAAGTTATACATACTATTAATTTAACACGAACAATAAGACTAGACCTATTCACCCAAAATCCATATATTAAATTTAAAATACATTTGTTTTCCAATTGGTTCTTCAAGAAAGAAGTTGTGTCTAAATAATGGTTGTTTCGCTAAGTTATAAATATCACAACTATCGATAAGTGAACATTATAAACTAACTAAACTGCTATCGAGGTGATCCCAAATCATCTTAAGTTGGATTTCAATACTTGTATAAAGACTTGATTGGAATATAGTTTTAAACATAGGATTTTTAATAATTTTAAGCATATTTTCAAGTCCTTGCGATGACAATAAACGATTATATTACCATAAGCTAAGCAGTGGTACTTATATTCTTATAACTATCAAATGGAATAGTTTTCACCACAGAAGAGCTCATACGATTATAGTTTATACAGAAACTCTGAAGATTCAGTGGCGTCCTATTAATGAATGAACATAAACCATTCTCACATTTATTGTTTTAATACGCTGATTCCGATACTTGCTGGAGGGTATAATTATTAATAATACCCTTCTCTTGCCAAAAAAGAGTTTTATATTTAAGCAAAGATTATTGTTTTATGGTTCTTTTTATTTTCCGATCGTGATTATGGTAAATCGTGCTCGATTATGTTCAAAAGGGGTCGTGCCACATTCATTCGACTAAAAACAGCTAAACTAACTGTATAATAATCACTTTGTACTGTTAAAGATAGTCTAGTTCAGTATAAAAGCCATGCTATTATGTAATTCTATATCAATTCTAGGATTTGACATCAATTGAAAATGTTCCGTTCATTCTTCTTAGCCTTCTTCTTCTTTGCTGTTGTAGTTCGTAAGTTTATTTATTTCGAAATAATTCCTTTAAGTTTAGTTAATGAAAACTCATATGTTTACAATACTTAGATTAATATATAATTATTATCTAGAGGGTTTCATTTACATTTAAAATTCGTACATTTAACAAATTTCAGAGGCTTCTTTCTGGGATGATTTGTTCGGTGGAAGCTCACAGGAATCACAGGAATCTGTTGAATTTGAAAATGTTACAGACACTTATTCAAGTAAGTAAGACGGTACTAATTCTTAAGTAAATGTACAGTAAAGCTATAATCGGTGGACTAATCGCTTGTAAGGGGTTACGGTACGAACTGCAAACTTGTTAGAGTTTATTCAACAATTAGAACAAATCTATGCTCTATTTTGAATTTATTAAACCTTTAGCTGTATGTGATTGGTCCGCCGACTATAAGGTATAAGTTCTAATAAACTATCTTATATTCAACTACAGCTTCTTTGTTCGAGCTATTGTCTATCACTGCATTTTGTTTAAAATGTTCAATTAACGTTTAATAAACCTAGTATTCTTATAATTGTATGGGCTAAACTAATCTAATGTCTCTAGGATCTATGTATTTCTAAAAGGTTCGCACAGAACCTAAATAATAATAATAATATATATATATTACAAATATATCTTCCAGTCGTGCCTCTCGGTCCTTGTGTAGAAGAAACTTGTCCAGAGGGATTCTACTGTAACAAAGAAGACTTAAGCTGCTACAAGAACGAATAAAACAACAAGTTTTTATAGTTGCCAATAAATTTAATGTAGAAACTGTTTCCCTTTAATTTTTAATCTATTTTCTTGTATATTAATTTTCTCTACAATATTTTATTTAAACACTATTAAGGTATTCTCATAAGGTTATATTTTAATAATAAAACAAAAACATTTACAGTAATATTTATTGTTTAAGCAGAAAATGTATCACTTTCATATATAAGTTCTCCGTTGGAAAGTGCCTTCTCTTCACTTTTGTTGCTTTTATCAAGCAGCGCCAATTTTTCTAAAATATTTATATTAAAAAGAGTTTTATTTGTTTTCTAAACAAAACCAAAACATTGTTTGTATATTCTACGGACAAATCTCATGTAGTTTAAAGGTCTCTTTATTATAAAGCGAGCGCACAATGATATCGGTTGCTTGTACATTTTCTTTAGATTTCCGCGCTCCTTCTAAATTTATACAGTCATCCGTCGACTATAGTATGATTTGACCCAACAGTTCTGGTTCATCGCGGAAAGTAGTTTTCTAGTCTTTTTCTACCGAAACAATTCCTTAGCAGTTGTTCAAAACACTCATTTATAATTTAAATGGTACTTTGTTTAACACAACCGGAGTCCTCGAACGCGCCCGATCGGCTCTGTGTAGTCAGCCGAAAAGGTAGTCGGCCACTCCCGGACGGTGAAACGGTCAACTTTTGAGAACTCCGAAATCAACAAACTGTATACTGATCTAATTCTGTTTGCTACAATTGATCCCGAGATCAGTATAGTATTTTTCTTTACTTTATTCCTATCCCTTTACGTACCTTCCTGCAACTTCTTTATCTTCTCTTTTAGCTCCTTGTTTTCCGTCTCCGAAATTCTCCATTTCATGTCGTTAATAGCCATTTTGTTAGCAGTTTTGTCCAATTCTTCCTTTTTTTCCATTAATTTCTTAGAAATCCATGCATTTTCTCGTTTTTTCATGAGCAATTCGTGGCTTTGCTCGGCACAAAACTTGACTACCTCATCGACCTCCACCATAAGACCTAGAATCAATTGAGATTTGCATATTCAACTTAAGAAACTAACCATCTACGTCGTTTTTCATCTGTTCCAGTTGCATATTCTGCATTTCCATGTCCACCTGAATGGCTGGAACCAACTCCATTACCTATAAATAATATATATATATATATATATATATATATATATATAGTCTGTATAAATAAATGTATCCAGGGATCTAGGCTAGGTTTCCAGCTCCTAAGAATCATGTGAAGCAGCGGGGTTATATGAAATTAAATGTACTTTTGGAGAAAAAGGCTCCCAATCGATAGATTTTCCAATCATTTTTATATAACGAAGCCGCTCGCCAGGATAAAAGTGCCAGATCGAAGCAGAAGTAAGTACAAGTAAAGTATGATATAGAATATAAAAAGTTCAGCAATTCTGTATAGTCCCGGGTTAATCCATCTAAACATACCGCTTGCGCCTCGTCCAAAAGTTGTTCGCGAATTTGCTCAGACATAATGAAACTGTAATAAATACATTGTCAACGCAATAAATGTTGGTATAAAGAGTTTAGATTTAATTGACATCGACATAATACAAAGGCAATACATTTCTTTAAGAGAGGAATCCCCGAACCAACCTTCTTCTCCGCCTGCAAAGATAGAAAATAAGTTTAGAACTGGCTAGAAATCTAGCTGAATGAATCCTAGTTCTCTTTATTAAACAGTTCTTGATTTCGGATGTTTGCAAATGGGAAACTATGATACCCTTGGCAATGGAAACCTTTCTGGGAATGGAGCTTTGTTATGCGTTTAGTTATGGATTTATCTTTTTTTTGATATATAACAAAAAGTCAATAACTCAATAATAACATTATAACTTTTTGTTCGAGAGTGGTTTTATCTATAATTTAACTGGCATTTATTATTAGACATAAGCTTCTACGAAGCCAACTATACTTTCTTTTTGCTTTAGCGAAACGCTAAATAGTTCAGTAAAGTGACTCATTGCAATGAGTCACTTTACTGAATGGGTCGAATCCCTCTTGTATGCACGAAAAATAGCAATGCATAAAACGGTCTCGCATCGAATACTCGTAGCACGCCCATTTTGTTTTGCGCCCCTTGCATAGTGGGCGGAGCCAACTACGTGGGAAATTTTACTTTACTTTGTACCAATTGGTTGTGAACAAATCAGTGGAATCTTAGGCGGTATTAAACCCTTTTCATATTTTATATTTGTGTTAATTATCTTTTTCTTGCTTTCCAAACCGTTTAATGTATTTATCTGTTCCAGCTTAGAACATGCCGCGTCAAGGCATAATTATTTCGTCTGATTCGTGTAATAATGATGGGCCGTACAGATTCAAAGTGCTCGAGTTAGATGTCGCCGATGTATGTTCTCTTATTGATATTTGAGTGATAGCTGATGTTTTAGGATGAGGATCCTCATGTAGTCCGTTTCATTCATGAGTCGGCATTTCAAGTACCAACTACCGTCGTGGATATGGTCGAGAGGAAGAATTTGCAGTTAGTCAACGTCTAACTGTTTTGCTACTATTCATTTAGACGTCGTCTGGACATGCCACTTCTGTATGGCGACATAATTTCGTGGAATGAAATTGATGTTTTGGATAACCAGGTGAAGGCCATTACGAAGTTCAAAAGGGAGAAGACGCTCTACCAAGTGAGAACTACAGGACATGGCTGCGAGGTAATAAGATGCGATTTGCGATAAGCACTGAAACTTATGGATGTAAAATCGTTCGTAAATATTTATCCAAGAGGCGATGTTCGCAAACTTATAATAGGTATATGGGATTTATATCTGCGTCATCTCTAAGGCAGCCGTGTACTTTTGTTTATGTTTGTATTTAGGTACTCCTGCGCGGAGCAATCAACCCAATGGACCGGCTACATATCTACACCAATATGTTCAGAAAGCTGATAATTCGTATGTTCACTAGTTCTTTTTTTGCTAATTGTTTCGATTTAGCCGCTGAGCAGCTGAAGGTTGGGATGCCAAATGTATATTTTAATGTCTGGGTTGAAATTAAGGTATGTGCATCTGTATTAATGATGTGATGATCGGTTTTAGGCTGATTACGATACATGTACTGTGTCGTTAGCTGAATTCGATTCAGTTTGTGATGTGGAAATGCAGGAAGAGTTGATTACGTTGGTACGTTTTACGGGAGATTCAATTGTTTATGTCATGATAAACTTCCCATGCGTATTTCAAAAAATTGGACAGGGACGGGAAAATCGGCTACCTAAACATTTAAGATAGAAATATCGCATTTTATTGCCGACTACCTTTTTTAGGGAAAGGAGTTGTTTCGAGAGTAAAGGTTTTAAACTTTCGCCGTAACCGGGTTGTTTTATGCCTGTAACCAATATGCTCTCTATGAGGAGCCTGTTCTATACTTATAGTTTTGGGGCGATGTGCACTACATTATGTAGTTGCAAAAATATTTGAGCATTTTGAATGCATGCTGGCCTAACTTGTGTGATATTTTTCTTTAGCCGTGGAATTCATCGAACAATACATACATCACTCGCATCAGGGATTCAGATTCAGAAGATGAACATCCTTGGCTCATGGATTCCACCTATGAAGGGCCTGCGCAGGTTTGATTCGGCCAGTAATTAATACTTATTCGATTAAGGAGTTATTTGGAAGGGCCGCTTTTGTTTCTGGACCCAGGACTTTCTTCTGTGGCGAACATTCTAACAAAATGTTCGTTATTCCTATTTTAAAGAAAGATGATCCTGCATCAAAAATCGGTAAGAACAATCCTTTACATCAGTTCGAGTTTCTTTCCAGGTGTGCAATTACGCATTGATGCCATTTACAATCGATTTGAAGACGTATACCTTGTGTCAAAGGTTTACAAGCCTCCGACTTTCGTGTCTGAACCAATTGATGATCAAGGACGAGTTAATTCGGATTAGTTGAACCAGTTAACTGATTATTTTAGCTTAGATGTTCGGTCCAGCTAACAAACTTTCCTGGAATCTTCTACAATAAGGAGCTGGGCTTCATGGATGATCCTGATGGGAAATTATCTCTTATTCACCTTATTACAAGTTCTACTAAACCATTACAGGTAAAACTCGTACAAATGTTTGTAATCAACTTTGATTGAAGGTTACCGTTGCTGATTCTGGACCTTCTCATTCGGCCAAAGGGCGTTTCCGTTTTCGGATCGTCGATTTGATAGCCACGGCTAAGGAATGCCGAATTCAGAAGTGGTTGAGCGATCGGGTTCTGGTAAATAATATTGTTTATTATATTCATGTTACTTCTTAGGATAATAAACCTATAATCTTATCCGATGAGAATGGGACTGTTGTTTCGCAGACCCATGTTTTCTGCCCGAAACATCCTACTCTTCGCTTTCGGTGAGTTTTTAGTTTTTATTGCTCTTTAACTTAAAAGATTTAGACTGCCGTATGATGAAGAAATAGTACCTGGAAAAATGGTTACATTCACTGCACAGTTTAATGTGGATGCGGATGTTAGCTTTCAACAATATTATTATCTTAGCATTTTATTTAGGAATTTCTCATTTCCTCAATGGAGTACCTGCCAAACATTGCTCTGAATTATGTTGTCCGTCGAATGTTTGAGCATTGTCCCTATGAAAAACAGGTCATAATGTAACTCTCCCATCTTAATCATATATTCATATTTTAGTTTATTTTTCAAATTACTAAAGCTCGGCTACCGGATAGAGCTGATGTTCCGCCACTGCTTTGCTGTGATCATTTTGGATTTATCGACGACCTCGGCCTAATTAAAGAAGTTAAGAAGAATAAACAGTAGGTTTTCACATCTATACTTAATGAATTTCCAATTACTAGGTACACCGTCTGGGTAATGTTAAGTTCACCTGATTTTAAAGATGCGTATCGTCCTGCTCGTGTTGCATTCGAAGTCGTGTCGGCATCCAACAAAGAGCCATCCGACAGGGTATGAGGCTATAATTAACTTCTTACTGAATTTTATTAGGTAACTGCTCAATGTGGCAATCGTATTTTGGACAAAATTCAAGGTGAACTGTTAGATTCTGGATCCGAGTCTTGCTTCTCGGTGAGTTTTGATTTTTAAGATACCTAACGTTTATATTTAAAGAGCTGGAGTGAACCACTGACAGTGTATTCAGAACAGAAACCACCAAGCGAGTATCGGGCTGTATTTACAGAAGATGACGTATGTTTTTATTCTTTATTGCAACCGAACGATTAATATTTATAGAGAACTCTCTGTGATCAAATGACGGAAGGTATGAGCAGTGAACCCATCAAAAGTGCTACTCTTAATCCTTCGAGGGATAATGGCACTAGGGTAAAGCCGACACTACTCCCTTCAACCAGTCGACAACTCAGCATCTCGGAAAGAAATAGCGTTTGGTCAAGAGGTAGGCTTCAATTGTCGCTCATCTAATAAATTTTTCTAGCTTACGACAGTTCTACCGAAGACGGAAATTCGTCAGCAACAGGAGGTCGTGAGAGCTATAATGCAGTACAAATGGTAGATTGCCTTTTTACTCTGGTATATTTTTATTTGAATTTAGGCTATCGATGAAATCAACCAATTTCCCCATAATGATGAATGCGGTGAAATATGCGTTCGTGCTTGTCCTTTTTTAAAGGCGCTATCTACTCGCATTGTCAAGGTTAATTTATCTCCTATCTTAATCTACTTGTTGTTCTAGACTCCTGATTTTTGGGCTAAATGTATCCTCTTCCCCGATCTAGCCGCGTCGGTCTCGAAGAAGTTACAATTTGAATATTGATTGTCTTGTGTTTTGTCGGAAGTTTCATTGTTTTGAACTATTGTTCTTTTTTACTTGTCTGAAAAATAATCATTATTGTTCATATTTGTATAATAAATTATGTAAAAATATGTGCTAGGATATAGGATGCATACATTGTACCACTAATGCGGTCGCGAAGGCATCTTCTTCCATTGATCTAAACAACAGGAAATGACGAGCCGAACCTGATGCAAATCTCGTTCTTGGGCGAGTAATCTCAGATGGTGATGAATCGTAAAACAACTTGCAGCAGTCGACAATTTCGTTAGATTTTGCTTTCTTTTTCTTTCACATAAGCATTATTCGCAAGCTTGTTCAACGGATTGATCTTCTCTTGCCGTATGCACATGTCTTAGCTCGGAACATCATTGTTTGAAGAATATGCTCACTTCCATGACAATATTAAACTTTGTGTTATCCGGTCTTCCAATTTGGTCTTTGTCTAACCAATATTTCTTAATTGCTGTCTCATCTACGGAGTAGGGTTGGTAAAAGTGAGGGCCGACACGGGCCGGCCCTCACTTTCGAATCCGATCAATAATGTTTCGAATTTTCGAATTTTTTTTCAAAATTGGAAGTTTTGGTAAAAAATTTGGAATCCAGCAGGGCAGGCCCAGGCCTAGAAGTTCTGATAAGAGGGCCGGCCCTTGCCACCTCTGCTACGGATGCATTAGCTGGAATCATTCAAATACACAATGAATTAAAAAAAATACATTATAGATGTTTGATTTAATTGTTCGACAATGATTAAACAAGCCCGGGAAAAGATGTAGCGTAGTTGGGAGAAATTGTAATTATTTTCAAAGTTAAGCGTTACGCAACAAAAACCTTATCGAACCTAAAATAACAAAACTGACATTCTTCAACTGCTGACCTATGAAACATAATTTATGATTTTTAGAACCACAATCGGTGGAGTGTATCGTGTCGGATTGTCCGATATCGTGCAGAATACATCATTTTTGAACGTAGAATCAAATACAGATGAATTATGATAGTAAATAATTCAGCACAGAAAGTGGTTCTATCCTAGTTAGGGCGTCCATGGTGAATATGGGCGTCCGAAAAATGAGTATAGGCGTCCGAAGATATAAACATATAAAATTGAATGAAAAGAGATAAAGATATACCCTGGGGTAAAATGATACGGGGAACTCAAATATGATATTTTTATTGACTTCCATGTGGCTGCTACGAATTTCCCCAGGGAAAAGCCGAAAAGCCCTCCCTTAGCGTGAGCGTTCATCTGTATATGTTTATACCTTCGGACGTCTATATTCATTTTGCCCTAACTTCGGACGACGAACAATAAAAATAAATATAATATTCTAGTTCCCTGTATCATTTTACCCCAGGGTACATCTTTTCCTATTTTCCTTCATCTGTATATGTTTATACCTTCGGACGTCTATATTCATTTTGCCCTAACTTCGGACGCCTATACTCATTTTGCCCTACCCTCGGACGCCTATACTCATTTTGCCCTACCCTCGGACGCCTATACTCACATCGGACGCCCATACTCGCCATGGACGCCTTAAATAGGATAGAACCAATGTTATTACTTTTAGATAGATGCTGGAGTAGTATACAACAGTGAGGAAGGTTCGTTGCAAATTACGGACATCCATCAATTTGTGAAGAATCCTTGTGTTGATAAACAATTTTATTGGGTAGGTATTAGTTGTTTACCTTCATGACTTTTCAATTTCATGTAGCTCACGGAATTTTACAATTTGTTCGAGAATCTCACCGTGCTTTTAGACGTATGCGGTGGCAAATTGAATCTTCGTGAAGTGGACAAGTATACTTTCGAAACTAAGGTTGGTGCTGAATGTTAGTCGGGTAATTGTGTTCTGCTTTCAGGTTGTTTCAGATGCTCTAACACATGCTCTATCCATCTGTTTCCGGTTACCCCATATCTTCTCGATCGATGGAGGTTACGTTTGGTTATTAATCCGAGCATTTACATATATTTTTAGCCACAATCTCTTATGATAAAGATGTCTTACAAAGATGTCAGAGGGAGGGACGCCTTTACTGAGTATGGATGTTTGACCAATCTAGTTTATTGTTTATATTAGTTTTTGTCCGTGGCATTTAGTTATCGTTAGTATATTAAATATTTGTTGAAAAGATTGTCATCTTTCACAGCCCATACACGCTGCAACGCATAGGGTCTTTACCAGACGGAAAATTAGTTTTCACCACACCCCAGCTATACCCAAGCAGAGCTGTTAACCCGGCCGGCCCGGCCCGGCCCGGCCTAGGTTCCAAATCTTAGGCCGGGCAGTCAGCCGCCTGTAGTTAATAAGGTAAATGATGAAACTTTACTATGGAGCGAGAGGTCGCGGGTTC
>JAQGAV010004575.1:0-10052 GCA_034691345.1 Phasmarhabditis papillosa | reverse complement strand
TTTTACCGATTTTTTAGCATTTCAAACTTCAGAGGTGGGAATTTCACAGGACTAGCTGGGCCGGGAAATTTTGACCACGTGTTCTGGAGCGCGCCTGATGGCGGTATTCATCAAGCCTTGCCACTGCGGGTGTAGTAGTCCGTTCTTACAAATTGAACATAAACTGTTACCCGACACCGACTGCTCGGTAACTATTACCATTACGGGTGCCCAGAGGTAACTTTATGAATACGGGCATTGGGCTCGTACCATCAGAGGTAGTTATCCGGCCGGCCCGGCCCGGCCTAGTTTTCGACATACCGGCCCGGCCCGGCCTGGGTTCAAAAATATCAAGCCGGACCGGGCCGGATAACCACCTCTGGGTACTATATGTACGCTCTCTCTCGACCCGGGCCAGGTTCCGTTAGCAACTTAGCATATATTTTTATTAAATATTCAAATAGTAGTACCTGAAATTAATTCGTTAATTCTCCAGTATTAAAACACTGTTACTAGACTATAAATGGGGTTGTGATTTTCCAGATTATTCTGGCCGAGCCTACAAATAAAATTGACGCAGTCCTGATTACTCACAGACAAATCGAAGACAATGAAAGTCATTCTAAGTGAATCGGTATCTGATCTCTACGAGCTCATCTTATTCTTTGCAGTTGTCAATAATCAAAGTTTATTAAATATTTACAGTTATAATACGGACAACAAATTCAAACCACAGTTTTGTTACTAAATTTGGATGTGCTATTTACTTGCAAATGGCATTGAAAACAAATAATGTCAATATTTGGTAAAGCATTCTAATTTTAGCCTGCCAACTACAAAAGGGCAAACTTATAAACAGATCTGAAGTTTATTACTGGATAAGGAATCTTTGATCTATTTAAAATATACGCTTCTAATAGTCGACGGCAAGGCTTCATGGTAGATGATGTAGTTTCCTGTGCCAAAATTGAAAACCGACGACGTCCAGCCGGGTACGGAACGAAAATATTGTGTTTGCTAAAGAATTGCGCCGTTTTCACAGTTCGTTAACAACGAATTTTAACATCACTTTAACTTAATTTTAATTTTAATATCATTATGCCATCGGCATCCATCGTTCGCAGATTTAGAATTCCCCTGTTTGTCGTTGCATAATTATAACAGAACTCTGAGCTTGTATCTGACTTTCCTCTCCTCAGAAAAATGACGTCATAACACGCTCCGGCTTTTGATGCTTTCCTTACATGCATTGCAGCGCAAAGCTGGGGTCGGGCGGAGCGGCCTTCGCAGGATGTATCGAACAACATCTCTAAGCCCATCCTGTGCGCATCCCTACTTACATGGTTCTTGAGCTGGCCGAGACTGGCCTCCAGAAGTCCAACTGGGCAGCAGACGTTCGGATAATTCGCCGTTTTTACTTGGGATATTCTATGTTTATACGACCATGAAGCAACTTGATAACTTTGTAGAATTGGTGAAATAAGTCTCGATTATCCTAGCACTTGGTTCTTTTACCGATTTTTTAGCATTTCAAACTTCAGAGGTGGGAATTTCACAGGACTAGCTGGGCCGGGAAATTTTGACCAAGGGGCCGGCCCGTTCTCACCCATGCCAAACTTGTATGCAGGTGGTTAAGATATATCTTTATTTACATATTTACATTGGATAACGTTATAATGTTTAGAATAATTCAGTGGTCATACATACAGATTGCAACATGATTCGTTGATCATTGCCATCGTCTGAAAGCAGAACATTTAGGCAATTCGCTAATTACGTTATTATTGCAAATGGTTTCAAACAAATCTTAAACTGGAAAGGACTCTCAAATTGTTCCATTGGAAGGGCTGGACCAAGAAAGGATATTATGAAAATTCTAGTCAGATTGATGGTTACGAATAGTTAGCCGCAACAAATTAGTCTAAAGTACTCAACTATTTGTTAGTGTATCTTCTAGCTGAATTTGAGACTGCATTTGGGTCTCTTGCGGAATGGGAAGTTGCTAAATCATTACCGTACCCCCAGTGTCTGCGGTCACAATCACGGGATCCGCTAAAGTAGTTGCGGTGTCGACGGAATAGGTCTTTAGGTGGAAGAAGCATGGCGAGCAGTGAACTGCATACCCAAAAACAAGTCTGTTTATAAACACAAAACTACTCTTATCTTATCGTTGCCCGTAAAAATGTTGACCATTTCAGCAAAAAGTGTAGTATATTCGTGATAATAACAATACCATAGTCCTACACTCACTTGAGGCAGCAGAGAAACGCTGTGGATACTAGAGGTTGAACAAGTACGCCACTAGCGAAATCAGAAAGACAAGTTTAAAAACATTGGGCTTTCATGCTTGACCCGATAATTGCCGACAAACCCTAGTACAAACGATAGAAGAAGGTGAACTATTTAAAATGCTGGACAAAGAAAAATGAGTGGTAACAAATGTATGTCCTTCTATGCAAGTCACTGTACATTCCTACCTGCACACAAAAGTTTCATACTCCTTTTGCGTGAGCTCCTAATAATTAAAATTAAATATACTACCGGGGGCGCGTATATATACATTGAAGTTCGGGTAAATATGCAGCACAATGACGGTATTTCTCGCTTGGAGTGAATCTTATGCGTAGAAAAACCTATTGCTTAAAAAGGGTTGCCAAGTCCTATTTTTCCGCTATATGTGGATCTGCATGAATGCAATATTCAACAAATCGGGCCGATTGACCAAAATAACACCAGTTCAGCTGATACCACGAAATATCTAAAGAATGATCATGAAACTATGCCCAACAAAACCACTTTTCAAAGCCACAACTTATCCGTGCAATGCCATACAGGGCAACACATTTTCTGAAAATTTCGCAAGCGGAGACTTCCAATATTCTTCCGCTAAATAAAAGAACATTTGAAAATTGATGTGGGTTAACAAACGAGGATTACAAAAATACGTATGATACTATTACTGTTCAACAAAAATTTATTTACTTATACATTGTTTTCTTTTTCGGGAAGATGGCGGTGATGACTTCGGGATTTCTTCATCAAAGGCATGATTTAACAACTGCTCTCTATCTGTTTTGTAGTCGTTCTAAATTAATGTATGTACAATATGTGATTAGCAGTAACGCATACGTTTTGCCATAAGGAATACAGATACAGCAAGGTATTCCTCATAATTGGCCCGTGCTTCACTCCATGCTCCATGAGAATTTTACCTATATGCATATGACTATAGGGATGTGAAAACAAGCAGTTCAAACCATTTACATCAAATGTCGGTAATTGCCAATTACGCAAATTGTCTATAGCCGATTTGTCCAAACCGCAACTGAAGGCTAGCTGCTCCACCTGCTGTCTCCCATCTTTAGAAACAGCTGCTGAAATAATTTACAATTTTTAACAGAAAAAAATAAATAGGTACCGTGTCCAGGCTTAATTTCTAAATCAACAATGAGATTCTGCCACCATGATACATCCGAGGCACGAGCGATTCCTTCCTCACGATTGGAAACAATGAACTCGCCAAGTGTGCGCTCCACATTGG
This sequence comes from Phasmarhabditis papillosa, assembly GCA_034691345.1. NCBI lineage: Eukaryota > Metazoa > Nematoda > Chromadorea > Rhabditida > Rhabditidae > Pellioditis > Pellioditis papillosa. The sequence continues at coordinate 6,532 of JAQGAV010004575.1, read as the reverse complement.
AAAGCTATAGAAGCATCAATCATAATTCGTAGACAAGACAAGCTAACCTTGCTTTTCTTATGAAAATTCGAAATATCCTCGGCAGAAGAGCAGAGTGATGCAATCATCGTCATAGGTTCAACATTTGGCCTATATTGAAAAACATTTCGGAAGCGACTCAAATCGGAGGATGTGGGAAGTCCAATATAGGCAGCCAAATCACATTGTTGCAGCATGCACTCCATAACCTAAAAAGAAGAGTATTAAATTTTTGCAGAACATTTATCAGAATACCTCAGGAGCCATACGTCCCACAACAATCTTTTTTACTTCTGTCCAAATCCTCTCCGGACTTACTGTCTAAACAATTTGTTGTTGGGCATATGTAGCAATATCCGAACCTTAAGACCATCTTTGTGGGCAATGATAGCCTCAATTGTTGACTGTTCGTGCGATGAAGAGTTAGATATCCTTCCGAAGAATCGGAAGTACCTTAATAGGAATATGATTGAATAAAAAAAAATTAAATACCTAAGAATTCTCAAGTAGTCTTCTTGAATTCGTTGCGCAGGATCACCAACAAAGGCCACTCTTCTATGTTTCGAGTCTTCAATGCCATCGAAATAATCAATCACATTTCCATCAAGATCTAAAGTATCGAAGTAAATAATAATAGTAATAGTAATTTTAAAAAATCAAAGTAATTATGATTAATTAATTAATTAAAACAATGTTCTCGACGTCCATGTTACATCCGCAAATTAGACCTATCAAGCGGATTGTAGTCGGGCCAGCGCAGGTCTTGGTATTTAAGTTCTGATGAAAGCGCTCATGAAATTTTTAGAAAATTTTTCATTTAAGAACTAGCTAGAGAACAATCAGGGCCCCGGGGGGGGGGGGCGGTTGAATCGGGCACTGGTATAATTATTTAGTGAGCAATACTATTCTCCCGTTGAATTGCTCAAAACATGCCAAGTCAGTTCGTTCGTAATATAATATGGGAATCTGCTGTGAATACCAAACTTAGTGATGAATGTAATAAAAATATGGAACATTTTTTAGGCCCCCGTGATAGGTCTACATCCGGAAACAAGCAATTTTTAAAAACCGTAATATTTGTACAAAAGATAAATACCGAGAAATAATGAATTAATTGTCAGATCTCTCCTGTTGGCATCTAGTTGCCAGTTACGCGTAAATTCAACCTCTGCTCTTCTGCCGTCGCATACTTTGTCTACCCTAATAAGAAACTTCGCGACTACTTGAAAAATTGCGAACCTTAAAGTCGTAATCTCAAAATTTTCGGTATCATCTATTCGACAGGTGATGGTTCCATGCTCTTCACCGCGTTTGTGGAGCATTCTGATGCCTTTGCTTTCAAAAAGTTGCTGAAATCAACCGTTCAATGAATTATCTTCGCAAACACCCACCTTCATTTCATCAGGAGTAGCCGTGGTTGCAAAATCAACATCAGCGGGGGCAATACCCATTAGAAGATCGCGAACAGCACCACCGGCAATTCTAGCGGAAAATATCGTTATGGTCATCAAAACAAGGCTTACCTCAAATCATAATTATGCTCTCTGAATAAATCCGAAAGTTTGATCAACTCCGGTGTAAACAAGTTCCTAAACAATCAGCATAATGGGAAACAGTTATATATCAACCTGAACTCTTGAGACTCGATCTTCATTCTGACTGGACTGATATTGAGCTTTGCGATTACCGGGCGGATAGAAGCGAACAACCGATAATTAGCAAAAATAATTCTAGAAGCGGCCTGACAAACCACCATACGTGAAGTACTCTTGAAAACATGTTCGAGTGCCCTTCCCGGGTGTAGCAAATTAGATATTAACCAGTGCAGCAAACTCGACAATTTTTAGGGGATTACAAGTAAAAAATTGTTTATTGAATATCCATTTTTATTGACGACCGGTATGAAAAGAAAGACCATAACACAACTCATATATACAACCAAGTGAATATGAAAAAAAGAGAAAGAAAAATGATTATAAAGCACACCCTAAATAAGACTAGAAACAGTTGTGAAAGCAATAAATAAAAGTGACGTTAGAATAAATATCATTAATAGTTAGGGAAAAGAAGAATCAAAATCTAACAAAATAAGTTTTGTGTCCTCTGTTCCATTTCTTGAGCCTACGGCACAAACCAAGAGATTGTTAGAAGCTTTTATCCGCCATATACATCCACCACTTCCGCCAGAATTCAACTTAATGAGATCACGAACAAACTGTCCTGAAGATGCAGCAGTTAGGCACATTTTTATTTAATAATGTTACCTTTTTCTACGTCCCAGAGTTTAACAGAGCCATCATCCGAAGACGAAGCAACAAGTCCATTCTCCAGATATTGCAAAGAAGTGATAGCAGATGTGTGTCCATTTTGTCCATGCAAACGGTGCGTACAATGCCCGTCCCGAATATCCCACACCTGAATGTAAGACCTATACTGAATAAAATAAGATAACATACTCGAACTGTACTATCCGCATTGCAAGAGACTAAAACGTTTCCACGCAGCTGCATTCCCGAAGTGAGACTGGTATGTCCGAGAAGAACTGATATGCATCTGCCTGTTACAATATCCCATACTCGTATGGTGGTATCCAAACTACCAGATACGACCAAATTGCGTTCGGCATCCAACTAAGAGGATATATAAAACATATGAAAAACCACTTACCAATAACGAATATACACGATTGGAGTGTCCCATTAGTGTACAAATGCAGGTTCCGTCAGTTGCATCCCAGACCTAAAAAACAGTGTCAATTTACTAGGTATTCGAATTTAAATTACCTTGATGTTGAAATCATATGCACCAGAAACAACTCTCCTTCCATCAAATTGTACACATCGTACAGCGGCTTGATGGCCAATAAATTGTTGCAGACAACGACCGCTGTCAAGACACCACAAACGCAGAGTTGAATCACGGGAACCAGAAACCAATCTTAAGTAATATCTATATATATACATGACGAAACAAGAAATTGAATTATTTCAACAAAAAAACTTACGTATGTCCAAAAAGACTCATACATCGCACAGTACTGGTGTGCCCTACCATTGAATTCAGCAGCAAGCCACCTTTAGCACTCCAAACCTTCAAAAATATATTTACCGCACGAAGAAGAACGTTTCCTCACTTTGACTGTTCTATCCGTTGATCCACTGACGATATATTTCCCATCGGATGATATTTGAGAAGTCCAAACACCACCCGTATGGCCAACCAAATTATAGAGTAGCTGAAATAAGTTGAATTTGCACTTCTTTATAAGTAAACTGACATTTCCTTTCTTTATACTCCATACTTTCAATGTATTGTCGTCTGAGCCCGTTACAATAATATCACCGTGTATTTGCAAGCACGTAATGACATGCTCTTCATGGCCACGGAGAACACAACTTCCTTGAATGGGGTTGCGCTTCCAATTATTCGTTATATCCAAGTTTCGCATATATAATGATTTAAAACGGGAGCGATTGAAGATTCTAAAATTAAAATACGTAGCTGGTACTAGATATTTGGAACATACGGTCCATATTTAACAGATCTTTCTTCTCTGTTTCGCTGGAGCTGGGTACCAGTTAGATGCTCCAATAGTATCTGAGACGCTGGAATTGCTGTCCCCTCCCATGAACCATTGAAGCGTAATCTAAATAATAACGTAACTAAATTAATAAATATGAAACTAACGAGGGTTCATCATCTAATAGTTTTGCTTGTAATCCACGTGATTTACAGATTTTTCTCCACACAAGTTCATTTTCGCAAATAATGCGCCATGCTTTTGAAACGTCCCCAGCTCGAATTAAGTCTGATGGACTTAAATTTGTGATAACCATATGAGATAACTAAATTATAGAAATGAAATAAAATTGCTATGGATGTTAAATACTTCACGTGGCAACATCGCAAGGAAATCCTTTTGAAAATGTGGCTCGATAATATGCCGCAACTGTCTAACATGTTGTAACCCAAGATTGGACACGAGGGAAAACAACGCAGACTTTTGACAGGATCGCGACATATTCTGAAATGTGGGGGCCGTTAACTTCCAACCCAACGATACTTCTAACCTGGAATTGGTCTATCCATGGAGAGATGATTTGATTATCCTCGCTAGTGCTGTCGTCCATAAACTCTTCATCCGAGGAGTACATTTCCATGCTGCAAACATCATAAATTTAACTAAGCATGACTTGATGGAAGTCCAAAAACAGAATGTATCAAGAAAAATGTACTCACCCATCCTTGTCCTTTTGTCTTTTACCATCAGAAGATAGCGAAGACATATCTTCAGAGGACTTTCGTTTGATATTCGCTAGCTAGAATGAAATTGTTAGAAAAACTCCCGCTAAAAATGTTACTTGTTTTGAACTTGGAGAACCATCGTCAGTACCAACTTCACACGCCTTCGAAGTGGTACATATATCCATGTATGAATTAGCTAAAGAGATAAAATTGTAAAGGATAACGACATTAGGGAAATATGAGACAATGAGTAAGAAAATGTTTTGTCAAGAGACGGATCCCCGCATCATAAGCAAAAGGGACATATTGTCGTCGTTGGTGAGCCGTGAAGAATTGAAATTTCCATCTGTTTATTTTATGTACGTAGTTTGGCGTGCGTATATACTGCACGGCGGCATGTTTGCATTTGCATTTTGCAATTTTCCTTAAAATTTAAATTTTTCCTTGACTGATATTATTTTGGTAATAACTTTAATTTCACGATGAGTGCATTATAATATTATAGTTGAAATAATGTTGGCAGGATAAAGGATAAACTGATGGAGAAAACAACTTCTAGTGGTATTGTTCCACGGATCTTCGCTTAAGTTGCATATACGAGTTTATAATTGCTGTATAGTCAAGTACAGATTCTTCAAGATGATAAATAGGTTTTACTTTTTACCTTATATGTGCTAAACAGTTTTCTACTACAGGGTTTTGTTCAGTGATTATGCAACCCAATGTGTCGAAATGAGAGGGGTGAAGAAATAATTATTTATTCATTTTATTTTCATGGAACCTACTGAGAACATAAATCATGACAGGACAACACTGCTGCCTAATGCACTAACTTTGATTTCGAGCGGGTTTGATAGAAATTACTCTAATCAATCAGGTTGCGCTGTTGGACAATTTACTAGTAGGAAACAATACAGTTTTGTTTCATTCTTTTTATGGCTGTGAATAACAGGAGCAGAACAACATGCATTACATCATATATATTTTTGAGAAGGAGTTTTACGTTTGCATTATTTTGATAATATTAAATCAAATGTCGTTGGTGTCAATCTGTTGTTGGTGTAAATCTCGCGGAATCTTTCACATTTCCGGGACTGCTTATAAACCCCAGTTACTGGTAAATTGCTCATCTTTGAAATAGTAAGTGTTATGATTGAGCGGTAAAGCAAATAATACAAATACTCTCACAAGAGGTGGAGAAATCGAGAACCACGAGAAAATCAACAAACTAGCTTAGATTTCTCAACCAGTACGCTATGAATTTTTCCATTTCTTATTGATTGCTGATGTTACAGTAGTGATTTGATTTCGTTCTTTGTACCTATTTTTGGTTTAACAGTTTTCAGGGAAACCTAAAATTAATATATTCGCTCGGTTCTAATCCTACATATCCTAAAATTAAGCATATAAACGGTTTCATTTAGTTGTATAGTCGACGGACGGAGCTCTTGAAGAGGTCGCGCTGGGTTATTTGTCCACCAGATAACTAATATAGTAAAACAAACTTGTGTTTAAAAGAACATTTACACTTTAAATCTTCTTTTAAATATACTTTAAATTTTAAAGTATATTTCTGGATAGTTGTCTGTTTTCAGATTATCATTGGCCTCTTTATAACCGACACATACAAGTAAAGCTACTAATTGACTTTGTGTGAGAACGAAATCTCCATATATTGCCACTTTTCGTAAGCAGCGAAAGTAAGCTATTAAAAATAGGCTTACATAGGTGCCCTGAAGTGAAGTGATTGACCTCAGAGTGGAATTACGGTCATCAGGAAGCTAAGGCTTTTCTAAAAGCGAGTTATGTTATCCATAATTGTACATTGAAATAACTTTGTAGCACATTTTTGTGATATATAGTTAGATATTTGAGAGGCAAATGAACCATAGCCCAAAGGATGGAGCACATTTTAGCAAAGAAGAGCGGATACCAAGGAAAACTGAACTGAAAATCAGATTAGTAGCGCTCCAGCTCGACATTCCCAGTTCCAAAAATTCAAGCAATTCATTCAGCGACTGTAGTACCCCTGCATAAACCATATTGGAATGACTATAATTATCAGAGTGGGAATTTCACGTGCCCGCCCGTAATAAATTTTTCGCCAATGGGTAACAATTCTACCAGAGCTGTTAACCCGGCCGGCCCGGCCCGGCCCGGCCTAGGTTCCAAATCTTGGGCCGGGCCGGGCCGGGCCGGCATAGGCCGGGCAGTCAGCCGCCTGTAGTTAATAAGATAAATGATGAAACTTTACTACGGAGCGAGAGGT
>JAQGAV010004574.1:0-10061 GCA_034691345.1 Phasmarhabditis papillosa | reverse complement strand
TATCTTTGAATTCTTCTCAGTAGAATGATGTTTTTGAGACTACCTACCGGGACATCCTTAATCTGACGATAGAGTTGCTCACTTGTGGAACTGATCTTCTTCTGTTCGTTGCATTCACTGAAAGTATTCGTCTCTATAAACTGTAACTAGGCGGGTTGTCTTTTTCCGAAGTGTAACGTGATATCTCATTTGATAAAAAATACTATGCTGAAATTAGCTTTTATTTAGGCTATTCAAATACAACAAGGGAATGTCGCGAAGCCGTCTCCACCAATCGCAACAACACTATGCTAGGGATGTGGGGGGATCATTTAAGACTTTGAAATCCCTTTTGCCAATTTTGCAACGGTTCCCGTAGGTCCGAGCTTACTGGCGAATTCTACCTATTAGAAGGAAGATTTTCCGAATTTTCAAACATCCGTAGGGAATCCGTTACAAAATTGAAAAACGGTTTTCAAAGTCTTAAATGGTTTCCCATATCTCTAGCATATATGGCATAGATTCACTGTTCATAAAATCCTATTAGAGGAAAACAGATTAAGTAAACTAAAAGAGTGTTGTTGGGTGGAATTGGCAATTGTACCTGCTTGCTGGTGGCATGAATATTGCACGCCGAGCATTTGCGCGAGTTCGCATTACCCGTTTGTTTCGTATGTTTTACCTGAGGATCGCTGCAATCGCATCATCAGCCGATCTCAAATACACATAATCTGGATTCGATTTCTCGGCCTTCTTGATCAGTTCTAAAAATTCAAATTGCAAATAACATTAGCTCATTCAGTTTTGCAGATAGGAAAAACATTTTGGGATGCTGTATAGTACTCAAAAGAAAATGTTATATTTATTGGGATAGGTTTCGATAAAGCAACAAACGAACTGCAACGTATGGAAGATCATATAACTAGTGTTATAGGCTGTAGCAAACAAAAGACCGCATAGCGCGGTGGTATACATAGACTTCCCCACTTGCGTATTCGTCTTTCACTGGACATGTGACAAAATAAAACTAGTACAATAATATTTTTCTGACAACAAACAAAAATAGATCTTCAAATCATATAATGAAATTTTAATTTTGCTACAGAACGAGCGATTTTTGAAACCTTAAACAACACCGTTCACTGCAGTCTGTTATGGACTATAGTACTATCCCTAGTACTCATTTACCTTTAATTGTCACAGAAATTCTACTTGTGAGCTGTTGATTAGGCACATTTAGCAAATAATCAATCTTCTGTTTGTCGAGACTTCTATCTTTTTCTTTGATCTAGACTTATTAATGAATTAATAATTGTCTGTTATAGTCCAACAATGCTTTAAAAACCAATGCAACATTTGCTTTTCAGCATTTCTACTATGCATATTTTGTATTTTGTATGACAGATGAACACCTATTCACCCTACGCAACCAACCTCTATATATTGTCTGAAGCGTGAATTTCTATTTTTACATTCCTTAAATGTTTCAATGGCCATTTCAATTCCTTGGAAGTATGGTAAGTAGGCTGGTTTCATCACTGGAGCGAGGTCGATAAATATCTGAAATAGAAAATAGAACGTTATTCTATCACGAAGAGAACGTTTTATAGAATATGGCAGAGCTGGTTATCCGAAAGGCCTGACCTCCAAATGTTCAGACCCGGCCGGATTAGCTGTATACCCGACCGTACAGGCCTGCATACCGGCCTTTACCTGCAGGGTAATCAGCTCTGGAATAAGGCAGCTTAAACAGAGCTACTTCAAAGGAGTTTATTACTTAAATTACTCGTATCACAACACTCGGCCTCGGATATCGAGCATTCAGAGACAGAGACCTGTTTTCACCACTACGATAAAATACCCATATATGTTGAATGTAATTTCGAGTGCATTTTACGGCTATCATAGTATCATCCCTCCCCCGTCCCAAGACGTATTGAGCAACCGTAGGATGTATGTTGTATGTTCTCTTATGATTCCCGCACTGACTTCTAGCTGCCCCAGAGATGGAAAGAATAACAAGTCATGTGATATACATTGATTTACGGAATAAACAGTTTTTTAAAAATAGAATATCATATATCACACAAAACTATCCTATTTTCTTTTGTAACTTACATTTCCAACTACAGTATGGTCGTCCCATTTCTCTAAAACTTTCCCTAATCTTTCCACAATATTGTTGTGAACGTCTTTCATCAATGCAAAGACGCCAAAAATAATCTCGTTTTGAGTGGAAGTGAGCTGATTGTGGTCTTCACTCATCTGAATCTTTAGAAATAGCTATATCTTTGTCAAACTTTTCAAAAGTGATTGTATTATTATTTAAAATCAATTTTCCTTTCGAACGCGTTATCTGATTTACAATTTGAACAAAATGTTTCAGCAATTGAAAGAGCTCGCAGACGAGTTTTTTTATGGAACCCTCGTTGTTGCAATAAAATACCCTCGCCGGCCTTTTCAAGCCCTGACCAATTGCTCCATCACATACCCGAATCATAAAATCCAATGCTTTTAAACAGTTCACTTCAGAAAGAAACAACTCTCTACACAACTGATATCGTTTGAACTTTGCTGAACCAGAATCATCGTTGTTCCTGCAAATCTTTATGATTATATCTTGATTATTCAAATAATTAATCGTAGATCACGATGAGTTCATAGATGACGCGTTTGTACTAACCTTCATAAAAGGAAAAAACATTTCAAACAGTCTGAAGCATTTACTTTCACGGTAAAAAAACTCACTTAGTAAAACTGAACTTTCTGGCAATTTGAAGTCTGGCCGATTTTCTCCTCAGCTTCTTTGAATCCGGAAGCGCGAAAAACTTTTCATTTGCACGCCAACCGAGGTCGTTACTTTCGCGGATCCACTGAAAACAGAAAACAATATATATAAAAATTTTAACGTATTTTGTTATTAAGATTTGTTATTATTAAGATTTGTTATTTTTTTTGTTTTCCTTATTTGTTTCTAAATTGTTACAAAACTTGATTAGCCACATTTTCTTTATTTTTGTGGCTTCTATATTGTTTCAAAATATTGCAACTGTCCAAAAAATGTAAAAATCCTTTACGTAAGGTTGTTGCTTTCACGAATCCACTGTAAAAAAAGAAAATTAAATTCAAATGAATTCCTCTAAGGATAGGATTTGTTTTAACAACTTGACCAAGTTGAATTTTTATTTTTATCTTGTTGCAAAGCCTGATTAGTTTTTCTCTTTTTTCTCTGTCAAAATTCTCTTTTTCAATTGAATCTTCCGCGAAGCGGTCCCCCCAACTAGCTGGCACTGCAGGCCTACACACCAGCTTACTTCCAATGATGTCCCCACTATGACCCAATATGACACTTTTGTTAAACAAAGTTATTCGAAATATCGAAAAGTTTTTGTTTATTTACGCGAAGGTTCTCCTTACTCACACTAGTTGTAACCACGAAGGGGCTTGTATTTTGAATCTCCTTTTCAGTAGGACCATTGCAGTTGTGAGCAACAATAACATGAGTGGCTTCCGAGGGAGTAGCAACTATGTCACCGCCTAAAAAATACAAAAGATGTTTCTAGAGAATCAGGATAAAAACCGGCAGGGCTGGCGCGTTTCTTTAATTTTAAACTCGTTTCACTCTCTCCAAATATAGGGGCAACTGGGCCTGCGAAATTCTCAGGATGGTTATAGTCTACGGACGAATCTCATTTAAGCACAGGTTGCGAATATTGAGCCCCATTGATAATCATCAAAATTCGAAAAGTATTACAATATCTTTGAACGCATTTTGCTATGGGTATTTGAGAAAAAATCATATAATTTTGTTTAAAATAGCTGAAAGATAAGATCTACATTAAATCAGCTGGAAACATCAAAAGAAAGGAAAACATCCAAGTTTCTTTTTTCCAGTGAACGCAATTCAGCGTTATTTTTTACCACATGGGGATGTCTACAGTATCCAATTACATGAGATTTAGTCTTGGACTATAGCTCCATTATGAAGCTATGTTGGAGCATTTCAAATAATACTATTGTGATTTATGCCCAAGTTACTGCAGCGTCTAAGATTATTACTCTAGCAAACACTGTGAAACATTTACTTTTACTCACCATTTGACTGCACGTCATAGACGTCTGCGCCTCGATAGGGGCCATAAAAACATATTGATAAACTCTTGAACTTCGGTAGGTAGTATGATATAATCTAAAGGTCATAAATAAAAAGTTGTTGTATTCTCGTAAGAATAAACTTTATAGATGTAGTCAGCGCCGAGAGTAATATTGGAGTGTTGAAAAAGAATCTCATTGAAAATGGCTCCGAAAATTTACGCAATATTCTCCAAAAATACGTAATCAGCACTCCATTATTACTCTTGGCGCTGATAATCATATACGCGAATTCTTCTTCAGATTACAATAGCACAACTCACATTGTTCCTGAATTCGTTTTCTGATTTAAAAGGTATATTAATGATTGAATCTTCAAGTATTGGTACTCCTAACGAAACGGCTTTCTGAAATTTCGAGTAGCATAACTTTTTCAAAAATTGTTTTCAAATATAGTACCTACAACAAACAAAAGCCCTCAGAGCGCGGTGGTATACCTATGCATCCACATTTGCGTATTTGTCTTTTACTGGACAAGATACAAAACAAAACTAATATAATAATTTGTTTCTATTAGCAAACAAAAATTGCGCATCGAACCATATTTTTGAAGTTTAAATTTGCCACAAAACAAGCAATTTTTGAAAACATATACAACACCGCTCATTGCAGACTATACTAACGGTTTTGAGTGAGAATTTAATTGTTTTATAGAATAAATTGATATAGAAACGCTATACCCTATAATATTTATCCTGTACTGAAGTGGCAATAAGATAGTCCGTTGAAGCCCCAAAAGACTTGATTTTGACAAAATCAAACGGAAGTTCACAAGATTTTGCACTTGATCCAAATGATATTGTGATCGTCATTCTATAATCTGTCAATTGTAGTGTGGGATTGTAGAAAAACATCAAGATAATAAAGTGGTCATAACTCTGGCCCGATAGAGACGTGCATTTTTACCGGCCGAGACGTGTTGATACAAGCGGTACTTGCACGTATCCACTAGTAAACCGGTACGTATCCGCTAGGTTACGAGCATATTGCATTACCATTACGAGGTTGCATTACCTATCGTTTAAACGTTTGGAAATGCAACAAAATACAAATGTTTTCAATTTTCTTGCCAAATAGAATGTAAATTTGGATTAGGTTGTGAACAAATAACAATTAGAAAAAGGTAATAAAGACTTAAGAAGAAAGAAAACTAAAAATGCTACTAATAAATACGTAGTTTTCTTCTAGAAACGTAGGGTTGCATCGATTTTCGTGAATTAGTCACAGAAAGTGTCTCATATGGCACCTTTTCGTTTGAATTACCAGATGTTTAGGCTGAGTGAAAAGGTCGCCAAAGATGGTTATCTATTCATTTATTATGAAATCATTGAGAATATGGAAACTTTGGTCAATATTGTTCAACCCAGTGGTGGTAATCCGGCAGGCCCGTCCCGACCTTGTTTTCGACATTCCGACCCGGCCCGGCCTGGGATCAAAAATATCAGGCCGGGAAGGCCGGGCCGGATAACTACCTCTGGTTTAACCTAACGATGAAACTTTACGAAAATAGCTTGGTGCACTATTCTAGTAGTCTAATAAATCTACGATTTACTAAAAGGGAAACAGCAGATCCTCTCTGAATATCTTTGAAGCATTTACTTTGTGGATATCTAATTTTATCTTTACAAAAACTTCAGGAACAAATTGTACTAGTATTTTGATTCTATAAATAAAAACCTAACTAAAAATGAAACGGTAGCATAAAAAAGTTATATGTAGTCACCTCCATGCTGCAAGGAAGAGGTAGATTCTATTAGTTAGTGAAAATAGAAAAGCTATGCAATATTCACAAAAACTATGCACAATTATGTCACAGAAATATACTAGTGATCGTATTCCTATGGAAATGAAGAATTATTATCAACTGCAAAATGAGTTCCTATCTAAACTCCTTTAAAACATTTAATTTATGAATTTCCAACATTCAAAAACTTTAGGAAGACTTTTACTGGTGTTTTGATTATACAAATTATACAAATAATAACTAGGCAGAAAATGAGCCAGTAGCTTAAAAAAGTAATATGTATTAAAAGTAACGAGAAAATAGAAATTTTGGGCTTTATTATTTAACCTAATGATGAATGTACATTTGATCGATTTACTAAAAGAGAAACCGCAGATGCTCTTCGAATTCGTTTGAAACATTTAATTGGGGATATCTAACTTTGACTTGCAAAATCTTCAGGAACAAATTATACTAGTATTTTGATTATACAAATAAAAACCAGGCAGAAAATGAACTAGTAGCTTAAAAAGTAATATGTAGTCACTTCTATGCTGCAAGAAAGAGATAGTTTCTATTAGTTGGATACGCAGGCGCAAAATCGGCAAATTCAAACGTTCTGCTTACGTGTTTGTTGTCTCGACCGCCCTCCATGTTTATCTTATCAAATAAACATTTATTCCCGTCCGCCGACCGGTTCAAATTCAAATTTAAGTGAATATGTTCAGTACTTAAGGAGGGGGTGGTAGATAACACGGTAATGGGGTTCACAGCAGGGTGGCGCCAAAGGGGGTTTCTAATTGTGCTAAGGTATGTATAGTTTAGTTGAGAGTGGTAAAGGATATAAATTAGACTTCAGCTATCAAGTTGTCTCCTCAAACGATGTATTAGATTTGTCATTAAACTCCTTTAAATTTCAAATTGGTGCATAACATTTTCAGTCAAACTAATACCCTACGATTAGTAATTAACTGTATGAAACTTAAATATTAAAATAGATTTTATCAAAAACGCAATAAAACTTTTTCCGTGCTTTAACAGTTGGTTAAGTGAATTGAACTATATTTACTTCAAAGTAAATGTTCCACACTTTTTCAATTTGCAGTATGAATGAATATTGTAATATATGGGGTTCAGCCTGAGAAACTATTCGACATTTGAAATCTTTTAGCATCAGTGATTATCATCTATGACCATCATGTATAGTCTGTATCAAGAGTTGGATTCCAGAACCGTATCCTAGAGATTAGCGGTTTTCAAGAAACGAATGCAAATCCACAGATTTTGAATTAATGTTTATATAATACCGCTGATTCCTATGTTACTGTGCTGAAACTAACATGAGTTACATTGGATTAAATGTTCGAGATGACTAATTAATCATTGATTCTAAATTTTTATTCTCTAAAACAATCCACTGAACAAATTGCGTTAGATTTTCTATCCTTACGCGAATTGTTTCTATTGCACTCGAATTTCCAATTCAAATGAACCGACTTTACCGTTTGAGCAAATGTTGTTTCAAACTGCTTTATGTAAGTTGGTTAGTTCAATATATACACGTCCGCTTTATAAATCCTAAAACATTCAAATCTAACACAATTTTCAAATTTTCAACAATTATCAGTAGAAGAGATAAGAGCTAACTGCAAGGGTGGCAACACTAGCTAAGTGGAAGGAAAACGAAAAAGAAATTGAACGTCCTTTCGTTCAAGAGCTTCTGAGCATAAAAACAGTAAATAACCAGAACCAAGAATCACTACTACATAGGTCGTTCGAAACAAAAGAAACTGGTCTAAAAACGAAACAGGTACAGAAACTTACGATCCTTATATGTGAATACAGAAACACTTGACATCTAACAAACTATAAGCTATTTCATGTGTTTTTAAAATAGAAAAGAAACCAAAAAACGCAGTTAGTAGCCTATAGATAACTTATTACAGCTATTTTCCCCTAGATAAAACACTTTCTGCAGAACAATATGAAAAAAGTATAATATTTCAATTAGATTACATACTATGTTGGTTATATACCTTTTTTGAGAACTATTTATACACTTTCGAGAAGATTCCCACGTTTTTCTTCCTCGAACGAATTACCGAAACATTTGAACAATAGAGTCTCTCAGTGACCATTTGCGCGCCTTTTCCATCTGACTAACACACGTGAAGACAAAAACACACAAAGAAGCAACTTAGGGGGTGAGAGGGAGGAAAGAAGGGGTTTCAAAACTAAATGTTTCAGTAGCAGAGATCAGGGCTGGGAATTTCGGGCCGGGCAGGGCCGGCCAGAACTAAAATTTCGGAACAATTTTCAAAAATAGTAGATACATAATTATATGATTAAAAACTGAAACTGAACTATTGAAGCGTCTGAGTTAAGAAATAACTTTGGAGTTAGTTTTGGCGCTCAATGCAACGCCAGTGAACATTGACATCTATTTAATTTGTTAAAATAGTTTGTTTGTTTTTCATATGGTTTTTTGTAATTACGGGCTTTGTAATTTTTTGTAATTTTGTAATGTAATGTAATTGTAATTTTGTAATTGTAATGTAATGTAATAATAATTGTAATTTTGTAATGTAATATAATTACGGGCCCGCCTTTTCCCAGCCCTGGCAGGGAATCTTCATTCATTGATTATCGAAACAATAGCTTTACGAAGATTCCCCACCAGGTCCTAAATTTGGGGATTGTAACAGTTGAGCTACAACAGTTGAATTTAAAACTGCTATTAGTGGGCTTCTTCACCTTGAATCAGATGCGAAATAAATGTGTTCAACACGGACTCTGTACACAAACTCAATCTTTCCAAATTAAAACAACGACCAGTCGAATAATAGGCCAAATTGCTGTTTTAAAGTTTAAAGTTTATTTATTCATTTTACAAAGCCCGAGATCGCAGATGTTCGGAGCGAAAAAGTGAAACGAGGGAACCATAGGAAGTGGGACTTCATAGCACAGCACCCAGGGAGCGGAGGCGGCGGATCAGAACAAATTTGCAATAATTCTTCGGGGGGATTCGAACCATCGACCTCTAGCTTATGAGGCGATACATATCAGATTTAAAATCTTGAGATAAATGTTTCAGAAAATATTATTTTTCCTTTAAAAGTAAATGTCAGTCCACGGATATCATCGATCGCATTAAGAATTAACAATTAGGCAGATTTTGTTTGTTTGTGTATTCTAGGTTCTCGGAAATAATGGACCATTCTATTCTGCGTTGCGTTATTCCCATATAAAAACAACAATGTTTTACTTTAAAGTAGACTATATTCTAATTATCGTTAACTCCTACCGATTTACATCGCCATGTTTTCAGGAAAGATTCACACGGTAAAACTATGTTGTTTGATTCTATATTACGAGCTGAGTTTAATAGTATATTTCCAACCATTAGGTAAGTGTTTAGGTATAGTCAGATTCAAAAGTAACACCGCTGTATAGGCTCCGCATTTCGTCATTTTTAACACTCCTGCAGCCTAATTTTATTAACACGGCCGTTATACTTTTGTATCCGACTATACTTTTCTTGAGTTTTTGAAAGAAATTCCGTTCAAAAGTTGGTTGATTTCAACGTTCAGCCGTAAAACAACCGCAATTGTTTGACCGTTGTTCACCTGCTTGGTCTCCCGTTTCTTTTTATTTCCGTCTTCTGTAAATACAAAACATTTGTGATTATTGGATTAGGTGCATAAGTAGCTGCGCGCGTTAAAAGAGACAAAAACCTCGTTGGCCCGGTCAATCGGCCGCTCACGTACGAGAGCAGATCCTGCAGTTTTCTAACATTTGTGAACCTGAAGCCTACTGTAAATTTTTAATATAACTGTTTTTCGTTTTATTTTGTTGTATCTTCAAATTATGAATAAGTTGTTTTGACCTTTTTAGCAATATCAGTGAGGTACACAATATATCATTGTTGACCAACTCTTCTATCTCAAATCAAATTGATTTGTAAAAGATTCATGCAAATAAGTAACTTTTCATTTCACGCATTCTTGAATTAAATATTGAAACATTTCTCTTTGAAAACCTAGTTAAAATGTTTTGAAATTCATTATTTAGATACATAGATGTCATTTTCACAGCTTATGAGAATAACATTTCTTACTCTACCTTTGGTTAGCCTACAAAGTCCTATAACACCTAACTTTGGTTTTACTTATAATGTGCCCACATCGGATGTTAATGTTGGTAAGCG
>JAQGAV010004573.1:0-10061 GCA_034691345.1 Phasmarhabditis papillosa | reverse complement strand
GCAGCCGAACAAGCGCCTCCTTCCGCTCCTCCAGATGACGCAGCCAAGAGCGCAGCCGCACCTCCTGCGGCAGCTGCGGAAGCCAAACCAGCCTAGATAGATCATTTATACAATAAACATTTTGTACCCCGGTTGTATGTTATTCTTTAGAAATTCATAAATAGTCGGCCTGATTGTCGACGATAAACTATTAAGAAATAACAATGATATATGTGAAATTAGCCAATAATTTACTGTCATTAGGGAAACAAAGCCCTTGCTGCTTGCAGTAATGTTTGTAAATCTAGTTTGGGGCCGGCCGGGTCCTACACATCCTGCACAGAATAGCGGTTAGTTTCGTTGGCAAACGAGACAGTGCGCACCATTTAGTTAGCCGAGCCCACAATCTTCACTGTTTTACTGTGTCCTCGGTTACTTGTTTCGTGGTAAATATTCGGCCTAACTGTTGAAACTGTAGGATAACCCCAAATATAAGGTCTGAGCTGCTTTCAGCAATGCTACGAAATCAGGCCTGTTGGAAGAGAGTTTAATGTTTTCCTTTTTCTTTTTTGAAGGTTAGATTAACCATAAACAAAATTTAGAAATGCGACCGGGTCCTACGGTAGGACCCGGTTTCTAATGGACCCCTACCCTACATATAACTGCGCTGGGCTCGTTCACAAACGAGTCGGCACCGAGCCGACCATCTCTACTGTGCAGTCATGATACCATTCTCTCGTCACTTTCGGTAAGGTACAACTAGTTTGAATCCGTCTCGAACGGAATGCTTTGCTTTTAATTGAATACACTGTATTTTCTGTGGTTATCGTCTGTAATTGCTCAGTCCTTTGTAATCTTTAAATCCTATTTTAAAGGGACTGTGACAAGGTGTTTTCAAAGAATGCAAGAGATTACTGTAATTGGTAGACTATTGCCCAAACGGGGAGTCGAACCAGGGTCATGAGCACAAAAGATGCGGAAACTTGCCACTGCGCTATGACAACACCTCTTGTAAAACTCCTAGAAGTAATATCTAGTCAGCATCTGCCAAAACGCGTGCGTGATTTTATTATTTTCCTATTTGAACTAAATATTTGTGTTTTGTACACAAAATATATAATTATATAGCATAGGGAAAAAAGATGGGTAGTACTCGAATTCATTTTCGAGCGCTTCATATGTGACTTTGCTGCGTCATTCATATGATCAATTTTGTGAGATGTCATTCATATCAATAAATTATAAAAAACATAATAGCATACATATCTGGGTCTTTTACGCCACACTTCAACACTATTAGTTCATACAAAATACATCTCATCCTTATGAAACAAACAATTTGCAATGTCACAGAAACCAATCAAGATTCACACTTTACCATATTGTTGCTCAATCATAATAGCTAGCTAGTCATTTCCTTTCTTTCGAAGTAATGAAGCATGCGCGAGGCACAAGTGACGAAACGTATCACCCGTCGGCAAATACGGCAATATATTCCTTAAAACGTTCACAAAAAGACGAACTCAATAAAGGCGGAGAAACAAACCGTCATATCGAGCATTAGTAATTAGTGAACATCATCGCAGGTAATTAGGAATAAATACAGATAAGCTGTTTGCAGCACAAACGTGACCCCTCGATATGCAATATTCGAATTAGCTACGTCAACATCTCGAAAGAATTCATTCATTTGATCCTAGTTGCGGAAGCATCATCAATTAGTATCTAAAGAAGAATAATCATATGTGAGCAACAAAATGGATAATAAATAGCTAACCGTGAAAATGGGGTCCTATGTATATTGCTCGGCCACAGTGATCACACATAACCTGAATTATGATTAAGCATAACAAGATAGAGATATTCCAGGGATAGCTACCCATTACAACAACAAAATATTTATTAAAACAACAAAAAACAACAAGAAATCAAAATAAAATTGCAAATGCGTTTTCTGGCAAGCGGCCAATCCCAATGTCTCTGTGTAAACGCAGAGCAACATAGCAGTCAGCGGCGCTGGCCCATATTGTTATAATTTAACGCAAATTTTAACACTTTGCGCTCAAATATCCCGAATACGAGAAAAAATGAATATATACTATCATATATTTTTATAATCACTGACATTAGCTCTGTCAACTGAAATATACTTGAAAATACCGTGTCACAGTCCCTTTAAAGGACTTTCTTACAACTTTTCTTTTCTAAACTGGGCCCGGCCCCGCTGTTCTCACCTCCGAACTAAGCCGTTTTACCTCTCCCTAGTTCCCATACGCGAATACTATTAAATTCCATACACAGAAAACTATTATCTTGAAGGCTCCTGAACCCAGATTCTTCGACTTAATTCATTCTAATAGCTCATTTTCTTATCTTATTGACACAATAGGTTATAAAGTAAGAACATAATAATTATTTCATATTGAACAATAATATTTGGCCTATTTTTATAATGTATCTACTTATTCCCTTCATTCTTCCTATATGTCTCGTAGATTCCTGTCACTGGAGTAATGCTCCTGGCTTCGCTTGTATCAGATTCCGGAGAACTTGGTAGAGTATGTTTCACTGTAATGTCCTTGATAATACTGCTCTCCGATGATGAGCTGGGCTCAAGAGTGTCCATCGCTGGTAAGTGTAGGTGAATGACTTATTTGGAAACTCAATAAAATTCGCTGGACTTGCCATTATAAGAAAGATGGTGATATATTTTTGAACGATTACCGAAACTAACTTTTCAGACATTGTCAGTAAATTAGTATTCCCTCTAGACAGTTGTCCAGTTATCAAGTTTTCATAGAAGGGGCAGAATCACTTATGATTGAGAACTAAAATGTAAGCTAGCAGACAAAGTTTCTCACAAGAACTGCTCAAGCAAAGGTGCTATACATTTCGACTTGCTGGATATTTCTACTATATTTTAATTTAGAAAATAATCACGGCAAAAGAAACTTTATCTCAATAAAACATGAAAAAGAAGGAATGAATAAAAACACACTTGTTACTAAGAACGATAAAAATAATCCCATGAATTTCAAAAATGGCTGCTCAATGGGCCGACGAGTAGGTTGGGAAAAGATGTTGAAATAGTTATAAAACTAGGAAAGGGAACAAAATCAAACATGAACATCTCAACATGTAAGCGGAATGAGCGATATTATTTGTTAATAATCATGGGGAGGTAGAACTTCTTGGTGAGTGTGTCCGCTTTCTTTGGACACGTTACCATATGCGTGACCTCTTTAGTTACGGCATCTGCGATAGGAGCTGTCTCTGAAACATTAGTCTTAGCAAATCTAATTGCTTAATTCTGTTTACTATATCGCCCATCTATATATAAAATTCACTACTTTCTAACTAATATTTTTTCTCTACGTTTCTCTAGGTGTTCTATAGCCGTACAATATCCAATTAGAGAAAAATTGTTTTATGTTTTGCCAATATTAATTTATATACGTCTCAATAATGTATTTGATAAGAAACCCATGCTTCAGTGAGCGCATGATGAGAGAAGACTCGTTAATCTCAGCAAGAGAGGTGAGCCTATGGGTCAGTTTGCAAAACGGACTTTCCTGAATTGCTAACGACAACAACATGCACTACTTTATGCAAAACCATATTCAAAGCCTGTTTTAAGCTTAAAAACGGGCTTTTATTACTAAAGTTTTACTGAACCAATATAGCTAATTCCTTGCTAAATTATTTACATAAAGTATCGTATAACAACGTCGCTTAAACCGAGTTTCTATCGCTTAAACCGAGTTTCTCTCGTTAGTTATTTACCAGAGCTCGTTTTGCAAAAACTGGCCCAACGCCTAACATCTATTCAGCCCAGTGACTCAAATGCGGTTTAGATGCTAATAAACTAACTATTTTCTAAGAAGGACAGCACATTCTTTACGATCTGCTCGAAGTCGTATCTACTGCCATTTATTCTCAATTCCTAAAAGAGCATATGAATTGAGTTACAAATCTGTGGTCTCCCCCCGGCCTCCGGATCCCGGTTTTGAGACGGAAACCCGAACGCCACAACCCCTGAGAAAATAATTTTAATTCCAAACCCCGTTACCTAATTCCGTTAAAGTAATTCGAACGGGCTTGGCTTATTTGTAAAATTATATTGATTACAATTTAATGAATACTAGTTATGAGAAAACTTACGTCTTGCTCGGAACATTGCTGCGATTTCGGAGGCAATTTGCCCGACCATTCACTACAGCTGGACAACAGAAGAATCTTCAACTTGTTCCTCAGGGATGGGGCGGCGCTGAAGTCAGATTCGACTGATGAGACGTAAACCGGGGCCCAGTCAGTCCCTGAAAACGACATGACTTGTTTATCATTATTGTAGTCTTACCGTATATGACATTGTGCTCCCCATGAGAAGAGAACAAAACCATTGCCCGACTCCTTGTTGAGTGCTCGTTGTTACGATAAAATTCACTCAGTTCACTATTCATTTGGCCTCCAGTTAAGTTCATTCTCTCTCGGACCTCGTAACCATTATGCTCGAGATATACTTTCCACATGTAACATTTCCACTAAAGATGTCTGGATTTAAGAGGTTCTAGCTTTTATACTGCTATTTTACTAAAATCTTTCATACGTTGACGGACGGTTATAATGCTGTGCTTACATACATAGGTGAAATACCCCATTTCATTCACCGCCGGGAACCCGTACCTTTTGAAGAAAATGGTGTATGAGGAGACACATAACCTATTGAGGAGACCTGTAACCTACTGTTTTTAACCGCTTACTATTCCACCTATGGTTACAGAAGGATTCAGATGCAGAATTCTAATGTTCAATAAGGGCAAAGAAAATAACAACTAACACTAAGTTATTTAAAATAGCAACTAAAAAAACTCCTAACTATGCTGTTGACAATTTTACAGCCCGTATTGAAAAAACGCTTCTTTTAATTGTTCGCAAACTCAATCAGTAACTGGGAACAAATAGTATAATCAAGTATAGTCTGTTTCCAAACCTAGAATACAGGCGCGGTATGTAGTTAGTGTGCCGTCGGTATCGCGCCTGTAGGCTAGGTTTGGAAACGGACTATAAAATAGTTTTAAACAGGTCACTTTTTAAAACAAAACTTTGAAGTGAACAGAAATTTTCAGACCCGAAAGTCGAACCAAATAAATATCGTTTAGCTACATGTATATAAAACTGAGAGGCAACGTGTAATAATTGCACGGATATAAACATCCAGAACAAGGTTTCCCTCAAAAATGACCTCAAAATGTACATACAACTAAAACATGTTCAATAGGGACAAAAAATGTTCTCACTAGGACCAGATTTTGTTCATTTGAAAAACGAAGAGCCCTGAATATTATACGTAGCTTACTTGTGATGAATTCAGGGTGCGCAAGTCTACTCGTGGTGCATACGGCGGTCTGTAAATATTGTTCTAAGTGAAAAAACTGACGTTTCTGTACAAATTACAGTTTCTTCAGCCTCTCCGAAATACCATTTTTTGGCACTCGGATATTCGGCTTTTTGCCAGATTTACCCTTGGTGGGAACATTACTTGCGTATGTTTCTTATGGTTAGTTTTAAATAGAATAATGAGTTCACCTTGCTGGAGGAGGTTCTGCCGCCGTTGTGAGATCATCAGAAAGAGTTCCTGACTGGGTTGCTTGAACAGGCGAGGCAACACGACCACTGGAGCGGCGATCGGGAAGAACCGTTGGACGGCGACGCCTGTTTCTTGGCACTCGGGACCTGTTTACAAAGGCCGAGTATCGTTTGTATAATGTATTGTAGGCCGGCACATTCGATTCCCCGTGTTCTAAAAAAGAATAGTTTCATACGTGCATAACATGCACATCTTTTCGCGTGTGTTTCTCTCAAAAATGTTCCTTATTTTGCTGACAAACGACCAGTTCACTGGAACTATATCGGTAGGTAGAATTTTCCAAATATTTCAAAAAACCCTAACAATAAGTCTGTTCCCTGCTTTGGAAAAATCATCTCATTTTTGAATAAGGTTTCCATGCGTGAAATGTATCTAATATGAAATCTTTTAAATCAGAAAATCCCGATACTACTAAAATGTCGTCGGATATCAATGTAAAGAAACTCACGCAGTATTAGACGGTCTCTAACCGTGTTGACCGCTTGCGATCTGTTGCCTTGAGGCTCCAAAACAACCTCCGCCATAAATTGATCATAAATTAAAACGTCGAACATGCTTCTACTGAAATAGTTGCGAATACGGTATAAATTAATATTAAGTATATAAAAGTAACACAGAGTACCGTCGCTTCCGCAAACCCTTTCTAGCACTTGCTGAACAGCAATTTGAATATGTGCTTTAGAGTATTATCTATCAACTTTATTGTCCGGATAAGTTAATGTTATGCCCAGGGTTGGATATGTCACCGACCGAGCCGCGCCACGGGCCGAGTTTTCAGTCAAGTCGGTCCGGGTCGCAACTTTTTTTTATCACGGGCTGTTCTCACACCGGGTTATGCCACCTAATGGTTCCAAACAGTGAATCTGATAACCAAAAAATGTAATTCTCCCTAGCGCCGCAGAAATATTCACCCATACTTCTACCGAGAAGATAACTCGTCACCAAGTGACCAACTAAGGACACTTTGCGAAATCAAATAATTCGAAATTGTGTACATACTTTTCATAATAAAATATACTTTCACGGTTTACGAGTGAAACTTTCTTCAAAATGTTTTTTTCAAAAAATTTAAAAAATAAGAAGTTTTTTTTTCAGGAAATGTAATACCCGCAATGAAATAATGAATGTTTTTTTATTTTCCCCTACTCCCGCAGGTCGCGAGTTGAATGGTTATACGGTACCCTTTTAAAATGCCGGGTTATTCGGTAAGTCGGTGTCCATGTAAATACGGTTAATTCAGGTGATAACGCCGAGTTATATAGTTAGAACACCGCATCTGTTACCTATCCCAGTCGCTAGTGCTCTTCTTACCTTGAAAAGAAAGTGATAAGCACTTAGATGAAACAAGAATAAATTGGAATAACTTCCTTTGATTAACTGAAGAAGCTAACGAATTCAAATTAGATCCAAATAGACCTACAAAGATAATATTATAATAGGAACTTGACACTAAAATCAATCAAATCATTAATACATTATCCAAAGTTATGCAGTTAAATGACTGGCGGGCATTTGAAAACAACGGAATACTAGCCGTATGAATAATGTTTGTTATTCATAAAATAAAGAAGTGAAACTTTATTAGTACTTGTAAAAAATGGATAACTGGCTATATAGAACCAATGGCTGAGTTTTTCTATCTAACGAAAAGTAACAATCGTGAATCCGAAATTTGGAAAAATGAATAAACTGAATGAAATTTGGAAGAAAAAATGTGAAAATGCCTGGTTTTGATGTTTAAATCAACTATTACTTTAATTTCGCATTGGGGACAAAACTGCGCCGCTACCCCTGCTAGAACTGTACTACAGACAATATTATAATTAAAACACGACTATAACTTATAATATAAAATATTTAATGTAAGGATAATGAATTTGTTTTAGAGAAAGGGGAAGAGTAATTGAATCCTAACGAAAGGTATGTACAAACTGGAATCTCAAGGAATACAACAAGAATAAAAGCTTTACTTGTATTACCGGTATGGAAGGCTGTATAAGGTACTATGAAAGATTCAAAAGCACTAACCGCTAGAGACTATGATTTAGCCTATAAAATATACAAATGAAGGAAGAATCGGTGCGACCTGAGCAAAAACTGCAAGAAAGAACCAAAAAATGGAAAGCTTTGAACACCCAGCTCAATTAAAACATACATGATCTCCTGTGATAAATGCGATTCTGGCAATAAATAGTATTATTATTATTATTATTATTATTATTATTATTATTATTATTAATATATTATTATTATTGGTATTATTATTATTATGTTATTAAAAATATTAGAATCATTAGACAATGAGTCTGGAGAAGCCGCGTGGATATGTTTCATTTTGATCGAAATTAGCCCGGATAACCTAGAAAATATTGAAGAATTGGTTTATTGTCAATTCACGTGCGGAATATATTTTCTCTCAGGATTAATCAACATTTTATTAAGAAATTGGCTAAAAAATTAAATAATTGAATAGTTTCATTTACTGTGAAATCAATGAACTCTGAGCGCTTCTTTGAAAAACCTCTCTCCTTTTACATAAACGCTTATTTCGTTCATCTAACAGTAGGAAATTATTAATGTTGTGTTTTTAAATGTGAGAACATATGTACCAAAAAGTACAGTAGCTCCTGAATTAAATATTTGCCGCACTTGAAAAGAGCAAATCACCCTGGCTATCCTGCGCTTACAACTTCATTCTTATTAGACTGATGTCATTTTTATAGTCTATAAACCCATTAATTTAAGAGAAACACTTCTAAAACAGTAACTTAACACTTTATGAAAATTTTTTGAGAAGTTACACAGGATTTTATTTTACGAATGACAACGGATTTATTATAGAATACGGTAATTGCATTCCTAAGAGTAGAACATTGCTCAGTTATAGACTTTTATTTCGACTACTTTGGTCAGATTGCTTCTCCAAATCATATTCTAGTCTTGCAGCATCAGCCTCTCTTTGTGATGGTGAGTCTACACAATATTAATTTTTAAGGCTGAGACTTCTTTTTCATACATATACTATTAAATATATGCGGTACATGCGGGAGGCGGAGCCTATCGCAGTATAAAAGCTGGACATTGGACGGGCACTGGGGAGAGGATCTCGGATCCTGTCAGGACTCAACCTGTAGATTTCTCTATCTTATTAACAAACACTTATTTAATATATCCTTTTTTAATTTTTATATCCTTCATCTATTTATTCTGAAATAAATAATGCAAGTCGTGTTTACCAACTCGGTGTTAAAAACTTATAGAGCTTACACGGGAATGGTGTTAACACGAGGTGGCCAATCGAAACAATGTTATGCTGTGCCTATAGAGGACCAATAGAGACCCCCAAAACCGTTTTTATTTTTTACTAAGGACCGCTGGGCCAGGAGTTATTATCGTTTGAAAATATGAAAAAATACTTGTCAATAGGCTATGAGTAACTAACTTTCTTCTAATAAACAATTGTGGAGCAGTGGTAAAGTGCTCCGCTGAAAAACATTTGGTCGTGAGTTCGAGTTCTGTGACTGGCAAACATTTTTGCAATTTTTCGTTCAATTTTGCAAATGGAACAAGTGTAGTAAAACATATTATTCTGATATTCACGGTGTAACAATCATCTTTTGGTTGGCTATAACAAACATGAGTTATTTACTCATAGCCTATTGACAAGTATTTTTTTCATATTTTCAAACGATAATAACTCTAGGCCCAGCGGTACTTAGCAAAAAAATAAAAACGGTTTTTGGGGTCTCTATTGGTTCTCTATAGGCACAGCATAATATTGTTTCGATTGGCCACCTCGTCTTCAAACCATTCCAGTGCTAGTAAACTGAAAGAGTGAATGAAAATAAATGGTATAGTATGAGTATTTCTATTTGGGCCCTTTACTATTAGTGTTATCATTTATATTAATCAGTCAATAACCCAAATTAAACTAACAAGCACATCTTATCTTATCTCATGCTCACGAAAATCGGCCATTATAATTAGATAGAAAGCGAGAATTCTGGTTCTTTGTGTATAGGCTTCTAAGACAAACAATTTCCCTCCAGTAATCTTTATATCACTAACCATAAAGTGAATAGTATCTTCGTTTAGAGCAACCTTCTCCTTCTTAATTACAGCCTTCTTATGTTTCTTGACAGAACGCTCAGTTCTAACAGAACCATTGCGAGATGTGTGCTAAAATATACTCAGTTTAGACAATAATACACAATTTATATTGTAAGAATTTTCATTAATTCAAAATTCAATTAAAATTAAGAAAGAAGAATTCAAAAGAATTTATATTGAAAGAATGTAATATATTGTAAGAATATTGTAAAAACATAAAACACAATTTAAAGTGTAATTAACAAAGGTGTTCTGGAAATATCTTAACGATATATCTGACAATATATCTTGAGATTTCCAGACAGAGTTTAATTGGTTCAAATAC
>JAQGAV010004572.1:0-10062 GCA_034691345.1 Phasmarhabditis papillosa | reverse complement strand
AATGTACTTTAGGATCATAAAAATTTCAAAAAATAGTACTTTTTTTAGTCATTGTTTCACTTATTTGATGTTAATTTTTTGTATTTTGATAAAAAACATTCTAAACAACATATAGATTAACATAAAATCAACAATGTATACAAGTATAACATTTATTACTTTTACAACTTTTTTTTACTCTAGTTTGAACACGAGGCTTGCGGCCCGCTTCGGCCCAGAGCCGAGGCCGGCCGCTGGTTTGCGGAGCCCTGGCATACTGCATATATATAAATGGATGGCAGACCCGCCTATTTAGACAAAATTTCATCTAAACTTCAACACACCCTACTATCATGCTCGGTCCGGTTTTGCAATAGAGTCTGAACTAGATTGTCACTCTCCTTTTTTCAAGGGTTTCATAAGCTGTTTCATAAGCAAATTGTTTCGTGACGCAGGCCGGCCGGCCAGAACTCCACCGCGGCGTCTGGTATTTGCGCCCTAACTCTACTCCCTGTTTCAGTCTGTGCTCGCGGCTTCTATGGCTGGTACTGTAGTCAGTCTTGTGATTGTCTGAATGGAGCAGCATGCGATGCCGCAGATGGAACCTGTCTCTGTCCACCCGGATTTGTAGGGGATCATGTAAGTTGCCAAATCTTGATTAGTTACAAAAAATTGAGTATCCTCAATAATTTGCCAGGAATATCAATAAAGTTATCAATTGCTAAAGCCGATTCAAACTCACGCTGGCGCCGCTATATGCTATTACATAAGGCGTTATAGTTAGTTTTCTTATCCTGGGAGCGAGTCGGGGTCAAATAAAAATGATTGAAAGCACGGCTCGCCGCGCCCTAAGGCAACGGGACAGAGCAAATTTAAATGGTGCAATCTTGATGCTAATACCTGGGTTTGTTTTGATAAATAATTCAGGTTAATTTATATATCAGTAGAAAGTCCATAACTCAATCTGTGCAACTGAGTTTTTTCGCATGCGTTGGTTGACGCGTCCCAGAAAAAAATAAACTTTAATATTAAAATGAAAGCCCAGTCAATTTAACCTCACTGTCTCCGTTGACGAGCCATGACAGACATCCTGTCCTGACATGCATGACATATGACAGACCTGCAGTCCTCGTATTTCCTCCGAATACCAAATTCAGAATCAGACCCATAGAGAAAGTTTTATTCTTTTTTGCAGTGCGAACAGTCGTGTGCCAATAACACATTCGGTCCATACTGTCATCTTAAATGTGATTGTGGATCGTTTGCATGTAATCCAGTAGATGGAACCTGCATATGTCCAGTCGGAACCCACGGACCAAAGTGCGAACAAGGTAGGCTACCAAAAACGAGAAAGTCCATAAGCTAAAAACAAGTACCATAAACTAGGGCTAGGCCGACCCAGAGTGGGAAAGAGCTGGCCCATTTTCAAAAAAAAATTCTAACGTGGGGCGGTAAGTCTAATTTCGGGCAGGCCCGGCTCGTTTGGCCTCAACGACTCATATTTTCCATGCAAAGTTGTTATAACACCAGACACTAATTAATGCCCATCCCTGGTGGTTCAGACCATTGATAATGAAGCAAACAATGATTATTCGAAAAGGAAGCCCACCTCTACGGAAGGGTTGGGATACGAAAGCTATGTAACCCATTTCATCCTTCTCTCAAAGAGTCTATATCAATAGACTGATAGATAATCTTGAAGTTAGGTGTACGCCAATGCCCCTCACACTAAATCCTTTTTCAAAGTTAATTTAGTCTGCCGAACTGGACGATACGGTGAAAACTGTGAGCAGAAGTGTCAGTGTTACAATGGAGCTACGTGTGATAGGAAGACTGGAAAGTGCGGATGTGCTCCCGGATATCTGGGACCCACTTGTCAAACGGAGATAAACGGTATGGTAGTCAAAGGCTATTTGCACTCAGGTTAATTCCTTCCACTGAATTGTAACCGCAGTTGTTACTTAACTAATGGGCGGGTCCGGCCAGTTCGTAAAATTTTCGGATTGGGATATTTTTCATAAAAAGGCGGATAAAAAGAGCCGACTGTAAATTGCAACCCATAGTCCTAACTAATAAGGGTACTAGACTTCCTTACCGGGAACCTTATAGGAAGCTAACTGCTCTGCCTTATCGCTTATTTGTGTCTCAAGCTCCTGAGAGGTAGTAGTGCATTTCAACCATACCTGTTGAAAAGTGCGGGCCGACGTTTTGTGGAATTGAGAAAGCCCGGGTCGGCCCGCGTCGAGGAAAATATGGAGCGAGAGGTCAAGGTTCGATCCCCGCCGAGGATATTAGTTGTGCAAATTACTAAATGTTAGTAATAGAAAAAGTGCGGGCCGAGTCGGGCCGGCCCGTAACAGCTATGATTTCATCACTCGGCAGTATCATGCGTAAAACAGAGATTGCACATTCTAAGAAACTATGCTATTAACAGTTGATACATGTTATAAATTATTAATCTCTAGACCAGAATAGTGTAGCTAAACGAGGTGATCTGCTAGATGAATGGGAATTCCGGAGAAAGCGGTAGAGATTCAACAACACCCTAATATTCAGCTCTTGCCAGTGTTATCCATAGATAATTGTTATATAATTGCTTTGTTTCAAAATAAATGAAGACGTCTAGTAGATTTAGTATAAATATTTCGAGGCTTCACTTCGAAAATTTTATTAAAACACTTCCATAGGGATAATATAAAACAGCAAGGCCAAAACAAATCATAAGATAAAGACGGAAAAACTACAAATCAAGCTTGCATATCTACAGGGCCTACTTGAAACTACGAGTAAAAAACAAGCTATCATATCCACAAAACTTCTTTATGACTGCCATCTAAACTAGCTTATTGAAGAGATGATTGTATTCTTCCCTTTCACGCGAGTAAACTTCATCAGTGGCCGCTTCCTCTAGCTTCGTCTTCAAAAAGTGTAAATCTACAGGAATAAAAAATGTGCTTCTATATGTGGAACTAAAGATCACCTCTTTCACCAAATTGTTGTAAATAAGAGGTTACATGTTGAAGGAATGTACCATAGTCATTACTGAGACTCCAATTTTTTTCTACAGCCTAAAACAGGCAACAATGAATTAAACATACATGTCTGCAAACTACTTACTTTGGCAATGTGCTTTGAAGAAAGAAAATGATCCAAATAATCATCAGCATTTTTACAACACGAGATGGATGAGTTACATAGGATACATCGTTGTACATCCTGAAAGAATTAACAAAAAATAACTGAACATCAGAATACCTTCAAATGCGGATACAAGCCAAATAAATAATCAGAAAAACCATCATCCAGGAAAAATTTAGAGCGCTTCAGAACTGATAAATAATCAAAAAGTTTCCCAACTAAAAATAAAGTATGCTGAATTTATAGAAGTAATTGGACGCACACAACATTCCACTGTAGCGGGCGTGATTCTTGTCTACAAATGGAATCCTTCTGTCGCGTCTTATTGCCAAACAGTTTGCTGTAACTGAAAACAAAGTAACTGAGAAACAAACAATGATCACCTTTAGGATAAACATTTTCACACTTCTCCATAGCATTGCTTTTCTCCAGAGTAATCGATTTGGCAGAAGGGTGGTAAACCTCCTGAACATAGAACATTTACATTCAAATGAACGTTAGGAATTCGTACATCTATGCTTTCTGATAAAGACTGTCCTTCATTTAAAACAGGCAACAACTAAAACATAATCATTTCAATCTCTCCTACAAATGTCTTACGTGATCGACTCTTCCAGAATTTTGTGTACGAATTGGATCACCTCTCAAAATGTTCGAACTCTTTTCTGGAGCAGATGTTAAAGTCTAAACAACTGAATTAGATAATTAGATGATGAACTGTCATATAATTGAATGTGCCATGTTCACAAATTCTGAGGTAGTGGAATCGTAGCACAAGGAAGGCGGTTCAATTTCGGAACAGATTGATTCGCAGTGTGATTCGTTCCGAGTTCATTCAAATATCAAAATCAGTCATTCAAATATCAAAATCAGTAAATAGGGAAATTGGTGTGTTTTCATAGCTGCAAGAGACCTACATCTACGCCATCTTTCTGTGATTCATTGATATTGTTTGCAGTTTGGTGATCCGATATGTGATTTACCAGGTGCTGAAATTTAAGCGTAAAATCAAGATACTCAATGTGCATATCTCACGGGAGGAATATTTGATCGTTGGGTGAAGATCTCTTCCCGATCCTGCTCGATTGGTGAACTGGATTCCTCTAGTTTTATTCTTTTCGAAGGTGTTTCGGACAATGATACAATACTAGGCTATAAATATGCATATAGGGAAGTTTGAAAATAATCTCACTTCGTGTGTCCTCGAAGCAGGTTGTACGTAGCTTGGAATATTGCCAACAACAATGATACTCTAAAAACATGGGATTGAATATTCAAAGAATCAAATACCATAGCGGAATTAATTTCCGAAAGCATTTGTTGGGTGGGCTTGCGTGCACAGGATACACAATTCTGCACGAAGACCGCCTGAAAACTGAAATATTTGTATGTAAAACAATCCAGAAACCTCCGGAATAGTCTTCATGGTAAAGGGAGAATCGATACCATTGAAGAAAATCAACGAATCTAAACACATATAAAAGTGTACTTTCAAACTGGAAGCTAACGGAGCGTGAAGGGAATTATCCCAGTTGGTGTACATATGTAGAAATAATCGACTCCGTCTAGGCTCTTTGCATGGAACAGCTCGTTCATGCATATGTAGCAATTAGGTCCTTGTCTGTAATAAAATATAAACTAAGACAACTGGATGAAACATACATAATAGATCCATCTTCGCCGGTATAGTAGGTATACGTTAGGTGATCGACACTGTACGAGTCACTCATAGGGCTGCTAAACGAGTAAATAAACTATACTTTCTGACAAATGAATCTAATAAAATGAACATTTAACAACATAGAGAAGGATTGAAATATAATATATATATCAAACATTATGTGTGATATTTTGCATCTAGGTGCAGAGAACTAGGGAAAATGATCTGTATGGAGTAAAATACGTGGGCTAATCTCATCAGGATCTCCCGTGAAAAGACTGGAAATGATATGCTCAACACCGCAAATTTGAAGATTTTCCTGGCAAACACGTGAAGCAGTTTTATTTGGATATCTGCGTCATTAAAACACGTATCCAGAATTTACAGAAAAGTTAGAGCATATAACTCGGTGTTCCCGAGCCGGCCCGGCCCGGAAATTTCAAATATTCTCGGCCCGGGCCGATTCGAGCCGATGCGCCGACGATGTACGTTTACAGCCATCTGGATCTTTACTGTCAATATTATGTTGTTTGTGATTTCTCCAAATAGCTGCTGCTACTGTTACGGTAGCGCTACTAGTTACAACATTACCAAGATATTCAGTCTCCTAGATTTTTGCCTATCGAAAATTCAACTCGAAGCATTTTGTAAGAAATTCCAAAAAAAAATACAGTGTGGTTGCATACTGTTACAAATTTATTAAAAAGTATTTCCTATAATGGAAAAGAAAGCAATAAACAATTATATATGAAACGATAAAACTACTAGAAAACAAACATGCATGTAAATTTACACATCTCAAATTAGCCTAGTAAAAGGAAAAAACTACCGAATAAGGACAATTCGTCATCCAAAGAGTTCTCCCATCTACGCCCTTTTCTTATATAGATGATTGTATTCTTCCCTTTCACACGAGAATATTTTCTTACTGGCCGCTTCCTTCAGCATTGCCTTCAGAGACGATTTCTCTGCTGCAATTTTAAAATTGTTTATACTGTGTGGAATAGAAGTCCACCTGTTCGGCCACTTTTATCTAAATACGACTCTAGAACACGCAGGAATACAGTATAGTCAAAAGTGAGCTGCCATTGTTTTTCAACCGCCTAAAATAGCTATAAATGTAATTATTGTAGTAGAATTACTTACTTTGGCAATGTGTTTGGAAGAAAGAAAATGATCCAAATAACGGTCAGCATGTTGATTGCAGGAGATGGATACATTGCAGAGAGAACATCGTCGTATATTCTAAAATAAATTAATGAAACTTTTGTCAATAGCAAAACACCTTCATCTTCGGATAGATGTAGAATAAATGGTCTGAAAAACCATCATCGAGTAATTCGGAGTGCTTCAGAAATGATAAATAATTGAATATTTTCTCAACTGAAAGTGACATATTGGTATTAATAAAAATAATTCCATTTACACAACATTCCATCGAAACGAGTATAATCCTTGGTAACAAATGGAATTCTTGGATGGCTTATGGCTGGAAACAAAATATCTTACGAAACAACAAAATATCACCTTTACACACTTTCGACAAATTACGAGGCGTCTCAGAATCTCCAAGCGAATGCCATCGGTCGCACTCTTCCCGTGTACCCGAAGAGGAAATCGTATCGCTTCTCACAATATCCTGACAGCGTTCTTCACAAGTGGTAGGGGCCTTGAAAAGAGAATTATGTTAACATACATGAATTTGCTTACCGGTGGTAACTTCTCAGTAAGCGGTTGGGTTTTCAGAACAGCTTGATTTGCGATGTGATCGTGACCGGGCATTTGTTTTGTGGTCCTTTGCACACAGGATACACAGTTTTGCTTGAAGATGTTCTGAAAACGACAGTAAAATATGAAGCCGATCAGGAAACCTCTGGAATGGTTTTCATGGTGAACGGAGAATCGGATCCATTGACAAAAATCAGCGAATCTACAGATATTTAATTTTCAATAAGAATCAGATACTAACGGAGAGTGAAGGGAATGATCCGAGTTGGTGTACATATGTAGAAAAGAACGACACCACCTAGGTCCTTTGCATGAAACAGCTCGTTCATACATTTGTAGCAATTAGGTCCTTGTCTGTAATAAAATATAAACTAAGATAATTGGATGAAACATACATAATACATTGATCTTCGCCTGTATAGTAGGT
The DNA here is from genome assembly GCA_034691345.1 of Phasmarhabditis papillosa. Classification (NCBI taxonomy): domain Eukaryota; kingdom Metazoa; phylum Nematoda; class Chromadorea; order Rhabditida; family Rhabditidae; genus Pellioditis; species Pellioditis papillosa. The sequence goes on along the minus strand of JAQGAV010004572.1, from coordinate 3,130 downwards.
ATACGTTAGGTGATCCACACTGTGCGAGCCACTCATAGGGCTGCTAAACGAGTAAATTAACTATACTTCAGACAAATGACTCTAATAGAATGAACATTTAACAACCAAGAGAAGCAGTGAAATATAATATATATATCAAACATTATGTTTGATATTTTGCATCTAGGTGCAGAGAACTAGGGAAAATGCACTATATGGAGTAAAATACGTGGGCTAATCTCATCAGGATCTCCCGTAAAAAGACTGGAAATGATATACTCAACAGCGCAAATTTGAAGATTTTCCTGGCAAACAGGTAAAGCAGTTTTATTTAGATATCTGCGGAGCCAGAGCTCAAGGTTCGATCCCCGCCGTGGACATTAGTTCTGCAAATTATTAAATGTTTGTTATACAAAAAGTGCGGACGAGTCGGGCCGGCCCGGGCTTTGTAGGTTCCCAAACCATGATTAGCTACAAAAAACTGAGTATCATCGCCGATTTTCCAGGAATATCAATAAAGTTATCAATTGCTAAAGCCGATTCAAACTCACACTGTCACAGCGGTATGATATTACATGGGGCGTTATAGTTAGTTTTCCAGCGCCGTATCTTTGGGAGAGATGGTGTTAAATTAAAATGAACGTACGGGCATCTGGCTGCAGCCCTCGTTTTTCCTCCGAATACCAAATTTAGAGTCGTCAGACCCATAAAGAAAGCTTTATTCTTTTTGCAGTGCGAACAGTCGTGTGCCAATAACACATTCGGTCCATACTGTCATCTTAAATGTGATTGTGGATCGTTTGCATGTAATCCAGTAGATGGAACCTGCATATGTCCAGTCGGAACCCACGGACCAAAGTGCGAACAAGGTAGGCTACCAAAAACGAGAAAGTCCATAAGCTAAAAACAAGTACCATAAACTAGGGCTAGGCCGACCCAGAGTGGGAAAGAGCTGGCCCATTTTCAAAAAAAAATTCTAACGTGGGGCGGTAAGTCTAATTTCGGGCAGGCCCGGCTCGTTTGGCCTCAACGACTCATATTTTCCATGCAAAGTTGTTATAACACCAGACACTAATTAATGCCCATCCCTGGTGGTTCAGACCATTGATAATGAAGCAAACAATGATTATTCGAAAAGGAAGCCCACCTCTACGGAAGGGTTGGGATACGAAAGCTATGTAACCCATTTCATCCTTCTCTCAAAGAGTCTATATCAATAGACTGATAGATAATCTTGAAGTTAGGTGTACGCCAATGCCCCTCACACTAAATCCTTTTTCAAAGTTAATTTAGTCTGCCGAACTGGACGATACGGTGAAAACTGTGAGCAGAAGTGTCAGTGTTACAATGGAGCTACGTGTGATAGGAAGACTGGAAAGTGCGGATGTGCTCCCGGATATCTGGGACCCACTTGTCAAACGGAGATAAACGGTATGGTAGTCAAAGGCTATTTGCACTCAGGTTAATTCCTTCCACTGAATTGTAACCGCAGTTGTTACTTAACTAATGGGCGGGTCCGGCCAGTTCGTAAAATTTTCGGATTGGGATATTTTTCATAAAAAGGCGGATAAAAAGAGCCGACTGTAAATTGCAACCCATAGTCCTAACTAATAAGGGTACTAGACTTCCTTACCGGGAGCCTTATAGGAAGCTAACTGCTCTGCCTTATCGCTTATATGTGTCTCAAGCTCCAGAGAGGGAGTAGTGCATTTCGTCACTCGGCAGTATCATGCGTAAAACAGAGCTTGCACATTCTAAGAAACTATGCTAGTGACAGTTGATACATGTTATAAATTATTAATCTCTAGACCAGAACAGTGTAGCTAAACGAGGTGATCTGCCAGATGAATGGGAATTCCGGAGAAAGCGGTAGAGATTCAACAACACCTTAATATTCAGCTCTTGCCAGTGTTATCCTTAGATTATTGTTATATAATTGTACGATATTATTGTTTTGTTCGTTTCATTTACAAGTAGGGCTTTCACAAATATTATAATTTACAATTGTTTTTTCATGTCACACTTTCTTTGCTAATAGCTATTGCTCTTGCCATCGTAGCGCTGCAAAACGCTACAATTAACCAGCGAATCTCGTCATTTAGTTTTCTAACTTATTGAAAAACTCAGCTTATACATTATTAATATAGTCTAAAAATTATTGTATTTTAAAGAGACAACCGAGTGCATCATGTGTTATTAGTTTGTATTTTAAAATATAAATCGTGCATAATTTAGCATAGTTGTTATTTAAATCTTTTAAAGAAGTACGGTGGTATAAAAACGTTTAAGACAGACCGCAAGCAAAAAGATTCGAAACCCCGAGAAACTTTTACGGAAATCGACTACAGCGGGTGCTTCAGCCTAGTGGATAGAGCAGCGGTGTCTGAATCCGTGATGATCTGAGGCTGTGATGTCGACTCCCCGTAGCTGCAGAAGGCTTGAGAAACCTGCAGCTTATTTATCCCATGTCTAATGTACCCGAAGACTGAATTTTAGAAAATATTTATCAAAAGATTCCAGAATGAATAACTGAAACCTTAGCCCAAGAAATGTACTATTAGTGCAGAGAAATGAACACATTTGTTCCAACGCACTCACTCCAGAAACCCAAATACTGTAAACAAACACTTACCGTAGTGAAAGTATGCACATTTTGAATGTTAAGAGCTGAACCAATGCTAAGCACTACTTCACCATAATCCTAGAAAGAAGTCATATATTCGGTTGGGTTAGTGTATTCTGGTTTGGTCTGAGCCAGAGCTGGATATCCGGCCCGGCCTGGCCTGAAATTTTGGAGGTCAGGCCGGGCCGGGCCGGGCCGGCCGGATAACCACATCTGGTCTGAGCCCAGTTTTTCAGACCAGACCAGAAACGACCAGCTTAACATCTTTGGTTTATGCGGTTATCTAGAAGTAAATTAGAGCGTATTCCTTTCTAGTGAAGAATACTTTACTTTTCTTAGTTTCTTTCTTAGCAGCTTTTTATGGCGCGTTTCCGGAGGCTCCTCCGGTAGGTCTGAAATTCAGAAGATTCAGTTTAACTGGATTTATTTGGGAACTATGAACTAAACTTACCAGTATCTACAAAGAGTTTTCCTTGCTCCAACTCGTTGGTAGTTACATCTTCAGCCAGTGAAATATGACAGTTCCAA